>ML663582.1:859105-906221 GCA_007570785.1 Antilocapra americana
ACAGGGACCCCATCCACTCCACAGCAACTGTGATCCTCTCTACAGCAACCCCATCCACTCCACAGCAACTGTGATCCTCTCTACAGGGACCCCATCCACTCCACAGCAACTGTGATCCACTCCACAGGGACCCCATCCACTCCACAGCAACTGTGATCCTCTCCACAGGGACCCCATCCACTCCACAGCAACTGTGATCCACTCCACAGGGACCCCATCCACTCCACAGCAACTGTGATCCTCTCTACAGGGACCCCATCCACTCCACAGCAACTGTGATCCTCTCTACAGGGACCCCATCCACTCCACAGCAACTGTGATCCACTCAACAGAAACCTGATCCACTCTGCAGGAACCCAATCTACTCTGTAATAACTGGATTCACCCTGTAGGAACCAGATCCACTCTACTGTGACCAAGGAGCAGGAGAGAACAGGCCCACCCGGAGGCCCAGGAGGGCAACCCACTGCTCTGCTTCCTGCCTTGATGGAGCCCCCGGCTCTGGACACAACTGGGGTCTTCTGTGACCGGCTCCTTTCCCTCAGCGCTGCGTTTATAAGGTTCACCTGTGCTGTGGCTCAGACCCGTACTCTCTTTCTTTTGGGGACCGAACAGTACTCCACCATATGGATTTCCACACTTTGTGTTCCCTGTCCATCAACTGATGGACATCTGGGTTGTGTCCACTTCATGGTGGGGTTAGAAATACTGCTGATAAAAACCACCCGTCAGATACATCCCTGGTGGTCCAGCGGTTAAGACTCCGCACTTCCACTGCAGGGGATGTGGCTCTGATCTCTGGTTGGGGAACTAAGATCCCACACGAGGTGTGGCACCGCCAAAAAGTAAGAGTGAATAATCACAAGATTTCCAGTGATGCAGTCTCTTTTCTGGCGATGAAAATGTCTCAAATTCGACGCCATGAATCTACCCCTCAACGCTGCACTCCCAGTGGGCAAAAAGGGTGCATGAACTGTGTTGTTTGTTGCTGTTTGGTCACTGAGTCCTGTGATGCTTTTGTGACCCGTGGACCGTAGCCCTCCAGGCTCCTCTGTCCATGGGATTCTCCAGGCAAGAACACTGGCGTGGGTCGCCACTTACTTCTCCAGGGACGGAGCCTGCACCTCCAGCTTGACAGGCAGACTCTTTACCACTGAGCGACCCGGGAAGCCCAACGTGAACTAGATCTGCAGACTTCAGCACAGATGAAGAGGGGGACACAGACACTTTGTCCCCTTTGTCCAATTCCCGCAACAGTGGCCATTGGTGAGACTACAACACCCTAAAACAGGAAGGGGTGTGCCTGTCTGCCTGAGTGTCTGGTCTGGACTCTACGCCATTTTCTCACCTGGCGAGGTCCAGCCACCCCCACAGTCAAGACCTGGCGCAGCTCCAACAGCGCAGGCCCCGGTGCAGCCTCGGCAGCTACCAGGTGACCCCCACCCCTCATGACACAGCCACCGCAAACGCGGGGTAAGGCGCCCAGCCGGCGCGGCCGTCCCTCCGCACACCAGCCACGCAGAGCCCTTCCTGAGCACGCTGCCCACCACCCTTCGGTTCTTCCCCCAATCCGACAGTGACAGTCACTTCTGTCTGGTTAACTATCTGGGGGGAGACTCGCCCAGGTCTCAGGCGTCCCGGTCAAGATTGGGGTGCTGTACCCTCCCCTCTTTCCATCCCGTCTCAGCAGGAGAGCCCCTCTCTTCACACTCACAGCGATTACCTGTAGTTTTCAGCTTATCTGTATCTGTCTTTCCCCTTCTAAGTTTCCCTTTCAGCTTTACTGACATTTAATTGACATTTTCTCCTCGTCGTTTGAATTCTATTTTGTTGGTGCTCGGGTTGATTTTGTATGTTGTTTGGGTTTTTATTTGTAGTGTCCATCTCATTCCATTTTTTCCTATTAATGTGGAATTGACAAACTCTTTCTATTATTTTAGCAACGACTTTTACAATTATTATACACAATTAATTTAACAAAGTATAAAGTTTATCCATATTTAAATCTCTTTCCTAAACATGAGTTCCTTAGACTCCTCTCTAAATATTTTTTAAAGTAGATTTCCTATGCACACGACAGACCTGGGTCCTTGCTATTCCCTCTTGCTGACTCAGCTTGGTTTGGTAACTATTTTACCTTATGCTCACAGAGAGGACTTGCAGGAAGAGGTAGGACAGAAAAACAGCTGGGGTACAGCCTCGGGAAACCTTGACAGGAACCCTGGCTCTGCCGCTGCTCTGTGCTTCCTCGGCTACGGTGCGCACCTCACGATGGACTCCGAATGAAACCATCTATCACAGACTGGGAACAGCGCTGGGGACCTGTGGAGGGCAGCTCCAAGGACTATGGCACGGAGACAGTCTCTGTTCACAGAAAGGACTCCCAACCGTGCCCCTCCTGACACGGGGCCAGAGCACGCTGTGCTGGGGGCTGCCCGATACCTGGAAGACACCTGGCACCATCTCTAGCCTCTGCCCCCGGACGCCAGGAGCCCGCCCGCGCAAGCTGTGACGGCCTCACTGCCCCCACACTGCCAGGCGGCCCTCAGGCGCAGAGCTGTTGAGAACCGCTGGCTTAGACTTATGCCTGTGGTACCCTTGCATGGAGAATGCCGCTTCTCCCATTTATACCTGGCATCTTGGGGAGGACGGTCTGAGAGGTCAGAGGCGGTGTGAGGGAGCACAGGCACGTCAGAGAGCAGCCTCCGGGGGGGCCCCTTGGTTCTGCTGGTGGCTCTGCGCCCGGGGCGCTACCGACCCAACGGGCTTGTCACTCTGTCCCTGAGTCTGCCGAGTGCTCCCTGTGCTGCCCGTGGAACCTGTGTGGAGCCCTGGGCTCCCCCGGCTACCACCCCCTCACCCCCTCTGCTCCCAGCCGTCCCTGTGATGCCAGCCACACTGTTAACTTCAGCCTCCATGCTTCTCAGCCTCCATGCTTCTCAGCCTCCTGCTCCCCAGGCCTCTCCTCCAGGCTACATTCTGGGTAACACCTTCAAATGCAGCTTCCAGTCCACAAACTCTCTGACTGTAAATAACCTGTTTATTCACCCACACGTTCCTTTCCCAGTAACTTTATTCTCACGTCTGTGGGCTCTCCATGGTTACCTGTCACATCTGCTTGGTCACGCCTGATACAGCGTCATAGTGCTCATTCCCTCGGGAGCCCAGACCCCATCTTCTTCAGCACCTGAGCTCATACCTAACAAAACTATGGCCCTGGAGGTCTCCACACCTAGCTACTGTTTCTGCTCCTCCGGGAGGCATGCCTGCTTCCCTCCAAGCCTGCTGACTCTGCGTACCCTGCCTGACCTGGATCTGCAATTCCCACAGGCCTGCCCCAGAGACTCCCCTCCAGTGCACCCCGGTCTCTGGCGCAGCCCAGACACAGTCCACCCAGGACCCAGTTATCTGGGGGGCAGGGTTCCTAGGCAGCCCATCTTCCAAACAGCCAGAAACAGCGCTGCTTTGTTAAGCCAGCTCAAACACACGACACAGAGCCCTTCAAGGAACGAAGGCGTGCAGAGTTTGAGCGCCCAGCACCCCCACGGCCAGCAGTGTGTGCTCTGACTAGCCCAGGCCGCCGGGGGCGCCCAGCGGGTTCTGGACGGCCTCTGGGTGCTTTGGCCAAACCTCGGACTCGGGGCCTACACTCTGGGCATGGCACTAGGGCCTGAGCAGCCTGAATTCCACGGCAGCGTTCGGGGGTGTGAGAAAAGGTGGCAAGTGCCCTCGGGCACACACCCACCTCAGGCAGACCAGGCCCCAGAGGTCACAGGTGGGTTCTGCGGGGGGCAGCAGTGAGACATGAGGGCAGAGAGCACAGCAACGCCCTCCGCGCGGCTCAGGAGCCCAAGCCCCTCGGGGGCTGACACATGACGCGGCCAAGGTTGGGCCAAGGAGGGTGCAAGCTGGCACCAGCACTTCCCCACTAGGCCGACAGTCTCGGGGGTGAGACTGCAAATCACGCTGCTGCGGCTGCCTAGTCGCTTCAGTCGTCTCCAACTGTGCGACCCCACAGACGGCAGCCCCCCAGGCTCCTGGTCCCTGGGATTCTCCAGGCAGGAACACTGGAGTGGGCTGCCATTTCCTTCTCCAATGAGTGAAAGTGAAAAGTGAAAGTGAAGTCGCTCAGTCGTGTCCGACTCAGTGACCCCATGGACTGCAGCCCACAAGGCTCCTCCGTCCATGGGATTTTCCAAGCAAGAGTACTGGAGTGGGGTGCCATTGCCTTCTCTGGCAAATCACGCTAAGCTCACCCAATTTAAAACTGCGTTTCATTATAAAAATCTCAGTTTGTGATAAGGAGGACGTCAATCCGGGGACCACAGCGCTACGTGCAAAGGGGGCAGAGCAGCCTGCTGAACGCCACCCTGCGTGCGTGCCTGCACACGTGTGGATCTGCTCGTGTGTGGCTGTGTGCCTGCGCACACATGTATGCGTCCCTGTGCACGTGTGTGCTTATGCTGACAAGAGGGGACATGGAGCTCAAGATGAAGCTCCAAGCAGGGAGCCAGGAGTCACAAGGCAGGACTCAGTGAGGAGAAAAGATGAAGCTCTGGGAGTGGGGGCGGCTGTGGGTGTGAGGACTCGGCCCACCTCGGAGGCCACGACAGCGAACCACGCCCTGGGGCCACGGCGGCCCGCCTCACAGGGCTCCCGGGAGGGCGGCAAGGCCCAACGTGTGGGCACAGCACACCTGGGACGCGAGCATTTACACTGGCTTCGGTTTAACAGCCCAAACTGAGATGACCTGCCTGTCCTTCACGGCTGAGGGAGGGAATGAACCACGGCCCGGTTCCTAGTGGGGAAGCTGATGGGAGGAGCCAGGACGGCCTGGCCGGGAGGCTCCAGTGCTGACTCCACTCCCCACGTGACAGGACCTCAGCGGCACACCTGTGCACACCAAGGCTGCATGAAGGTGGGCACGTGAGCGACGTGGCCCGAGTGTACGCAGAGCTGAGTCTGTGGCGACACACTAGGATGTTACGGTGCAGAAGCTGGGGGAGACGTGCACGGGGGCTCGGTTCCTCTGCAACTCCCAGAGGGGCCAGGAGCGCACCGCTGCCCCCCTCCCCACCCTCCCCAGGAGAGGAGGACCCAGGCCTGGGGCCAGGGCAGTCCTGGAGGGGACCACTGCCCCTGGAGGGGACCGGGCAGCGGAGCCCTGACACACAGCGGTTTCCATCTGGCCCACAAAGCATGGCCCCTTGGCTGGGGTCCCAGGCTGCCCCCCCTCCCACCGTCCTCCCTCGCTCCGCCCTCTGGAGGCAGAGACTGGGGTCCCTTGCTCCTCCCATGTACTCACTCTGCGGAGCGGCCGTGGACACAACGGCCATGTTGTGCGGGGCCATGCCGGAGGTGCCTGGAGGCGGCTGCCCGGAGAGCGGCATTGGCTGGCCCATGGCCCCCAAGCCGCCCATCCCGCCCAAGGCCTGGCTCGGGCCCCGAGCTGGCAGGCCGAGGCCAGCGGCTCCCGCGGTGGGCCCGCCCGTCAGGCTCTGCAGCGCGTTCATGGGGTCTGCGGGACACAGGGTGTGTGTCTCAGGGCAGTGCCCCCCAACCCGGGCTAGGCGCGTGGGCCAGGAAGCCTTCCTGGGTCCACACTTCCCCCCACCTCAGGCCTGATGCCCTCAGTGCCCCAAATGGTGAGTGGCCGGGAAACCTCCGGGCAGGAGCCCAGCCCACAGCAGGCCTGGGACTGGGGCAAGCCAGCCCATGGGGGTCCACCCCTCTTGGATGGAGGCCCCTCCCAGGGGTGACACACAGCTGTGCATCTAGAGAAAACTGGGTCAAGGGCCCTTCTCCAGTCAGCAGAGCCGGGGGCCAGTCTCCCCCCAGGGAGGTGACGAGTCCCATGCACACCAGAAGCCCACCTCTGCTAAGTCTGGGCAGGACCCCACAGAGGAGCAGCTCTCAGAAAAGGGCCCTGAGAACAGGTGTGAGAAGGCCTGCAATGCTGAGCAGCAGCCAGTACCTGGGGAGGGGCCCAGGCTCTGTCACAACAGCCCCAGCCACTTGCAGGCGGAGTGGCCCAGCCAGCACCCTGCCATGGAACCCGACTCCCCAGGGTGCTGCGTCTCATGCAGGAGCGCAGACACCCTTGCAGCCGGGCGTGCTGGTGCCCGCCCTGCCCGCCGCCAGCCCCGCACAAGCGGCGACAGCAGGCCAAGGCCTTGGCTAGCTCCTGCCAGGTTGCTGGGATCAGCTGAGCCCCTTCACTGGCGGCTTGCTCAGCAAGACCCAGGCTAAATCAGCCAGGTTCCCTTATGACAAAACCTTGCAATTAAAAAATGAAATCAATAATGATAACTGAACTTGCAAAGAAACTTTGTAACTTACAGTCAATTCACGGCTATTCTCTGCGAAACACCACCATGGACACCTACCTGAGAGTGCCACCACGCACACTAGCTAGCTCCCAGAGAGCTCAGGTGGGTCTGCCGGGAGGAGTGGGACGGGCCAATGTCGCCTGACCTCGGGCCGGAGTGGGTTCCCTCTGGGAACCTGCTCCTCCCATCACAGACCGGCCCCACCCACAGCTCCCAGCATCCCGGCCCTGCTGCCCGTGACGAGGTGCAAAAAACTTCAGAGAGGAGAAACTCTTACCACTGACAGATGCTTGAGACTTCTTGTTATCTATATTAAAAAGAAGAAGAAAGAAAAGAAACCAAAGTAAACAGTTTTACACAATCACATATCTCCATGCTAAGTCAGTGCTATAGACGTTTGCCCAGAGATCACTCACTAACGCTGGGCAGACGCTGCCTAGAAACTAGACAAACACACGTCAGGGCTTCAGCATCTGTGCGCGTGAACACAGGCGTACGTGTGTGTCCCATCCCTGGCAGCACAGACACGTCGGGGGCTGAGAGCCCCGTTTCCAGCCCCTTCTGGGGCAGCATCCGCATTTTCTGAGGAGGAAACGGAGTCTGTCCAAGACTGGTTAAAGCCGGATCCAGCTAGCCCTGGTGCTGGCCAGGAGCTGCCACAGCAGCTCCACCCTCTCCCGGGGTGAGGTGGCCATGGGCACCCCCTAAAAGGGAAGTACCAGGGCCAGCCCCCAAGAGGCCGCCAGCCCAGGCCCCTGCCAGGACAGACAGCCCCTGCCCGTGTTCTGGTGCTGGCTCCTCTTGTTAACATGGCAAAGGAAGAGACGGCGGCCTGAGAGGTCAGTGTGGGAGGGGGCAGAGGCCCTGCAGGGACTCCGGGGCCCCCGGCCTCTCCCTGCGCCTGAGGTGGGGGGCGGTGGAGCCGTAGCCACCCGACAGGGCTGTGTGGGAGGAGCCGCCCCCCGTGGTCTCACATGGCGGCCGGCAGGAAGCCCTGCAGCTGGAAGCCCGAGGCAGCCTCGAGGGGCTGGGATGCAGGCCGGGCCTCACCAGGGCAGGACACAGGTGGCGCTGACGAAGCTGGCCCCAGAAGCGTCCAGCCTCCATGGGTCAAAGGAAAACCCAGACACCGGGGAAGGAAGTGCCTGTTCCAGGGTGGACTCTGCACGTTTAGGAGCCATCGAGAGGTCAAAGCAGCAGTCCTTGATGAGAGCAGTCCAGCGCAGAGCCCCAGACAGTAACGCCCCCCTCGGGCCAGGAGGGTCCAGCAGACCCCCAGACACTAACACCCCCTCGGGCCACACCAGCAGGGTCCAGGCTGAAGCTCTGGGAGGCTGGGAAACACGGGATCAAGCGTGCAGCCATGAAGAACCTCCCAGAAAGCCGACACTGTCCAAAGAGCCCTTCTGCGGTGACCACCACCACTCAGAGACGCGACACGTTACTTACGGATGTCTCGGAAATGGATGATGAGCCTGGCCACCAGAGAGAGGTATTCGTCCTGAAAGTGAACACAGGGAGCAGTTGAAGCTCGGAGCATAAGTGAGACGGAGACGCCCCTCCCGCCCCTGCCCCGCTGAGGTCCTCCCAGGGGCAGAGATGGTGACTGCGCCGTCCATCCGTCCAGCTCGGCCTCCTCTGGAATCCATCCCTCGGGAAAGGGAGGCAGAGCTTGGCTCCCGCAGGCCAGAGAAAGGCATAAAGAAACAGAAACCAGGAAGGTACCCAGACGCTGGAAGCCGCTGCTCCTCCAGCAAGGGTGGGGACGCCTCAGACACCCCTCCTTCCACAGTGGGCCCGCCCAACGTCACAGGGCATCTCAGAAGCAGACGCGGGAGGGCTGGGCCGCTTTAGTCTTTGCTCTATTTGTAGAAGTACTTTCGCTTTTCCCACAGCCTGCTGCTGACGTAGTATTTACATGCAAATCTGACTGGCCACCCCCCAACCCTGGTGAATTCATTGGGAGGTCAGGAGAGGGCAAAGCGCCACTCTGGGAGGCAGGTGAAGGCCCCTGCCCACGGCCCTCCTGGTTCCAGCACTGCTGCCCAGCAGGGCCTGCCCCACCACGGACACTCACTCCCCGGCGTTCCCGGGAAATCACTACTGTGAGCTTGTCCTGGGGGCAACAAAGGGATGTTTGTAACTAAATTCTTCTTTCAGAGAAGATGGACCACCCTGCGAGGCAGACAGAGAGGGCAGAGCTTCGGCCCGCCTGCTCTCAACCCCCTCCTGTCACCGGGAGGCTGACTCCCCTGGACAGCAGCCAGACGACCCCTCAACTGGGGCCCACAGGAGGGGACAGAGGACGCTCTAAGGAAGACACACCAAGGGGTTTCAAAGGACTCGACACGTAACTCACTTTCTAACCCAGTCAGCCCTCATCCATCTCAAACCACTGCCAGCGTGTCCTCAGCCAGGGAATCAGAGGAAAACGGGGAAAAGGCTCAGGAGGCCACAGGGCAGGTAGTGAGGGGTGGGATGCGAGGAAGGGATGTTCAACACACCCCCTCCTGATGCCCCTCAATTTCTGGGAGGAAAGGGGTCCCCAAATCACCTGACCAGGCTTGTCCCTGAAGGGCAGCAGGGTGGCAAGTGGGGAACAAGGCAAGCGGGGGATAAAGGAAGCTGGCCAAGGCAAGGAGACGGGGACAGGGCGCCGGCCAGGTCGAGAGCTGACTCTCTGTAAGGCTGTGGCCATTTTCTGGGTTAGAGAAACCTCAAAAGGATCTGCTGAGCTTTTCCTACCTCCAAATAAAGAGGACGCTGGTTACAAAGCAACCGGTTCATTACAAAATTCACAAACAACAAATGCTGGAGAGGGTGTGGAGAAAAGGGAACGCTCTTACCCTGTTGATGGGAACGTAAACTGGTGCAGCTACTATGGAAAACAGTGTGGAGGCTCCTCAAAAAAGCTAAAAACAGAATCACTATGTGATCCGGTAATCCCACTCCTGGGCACATATCCAGAGAAAAACGTCACTTGAAAAGGTACACATGCCCCAGCATCCACATCAGCACTGTTCACAGCCGCCAGGACGTGGGGCAGCTACGTGCCCGTCAGCAGGGGAGCGGGCCAAGGAAGCATGGTGCGTGCACGCACAGCAGACCATCCGTCACAAAAGGAGTGAGATGGCGCCATACATCAGCCTGGATGGACCTAGAGGCGATCGCACGAAGCCAAGGGAAGTCAGAGAGAGAGACACTGCACGTGGTCATGCACGTCTAGAGTCCAGAATGTGACCGACGGGCTGATCTGCGAGGCAGAAACAGACCACAGACAGACCAGACAGACCTGTGGTTGCCAAGGGGGTGGGGGCAGGGAAGGGATGGGCTGGGAGACTGGGCTGAGCAGGTGCAGACTGTCACACACAGAGCGGACACACAAGGCAGCTGTGCTGACGTCCTGTGAGGCGCCACAACAGAGAAAGCACATACGTATGCATGACCGAAGCACTCGGCTGTAGAGGAAAGCAGCACACTGTCGATCGACTACACTTCAATTAAAAGGGAAGCAACCAGACACTTTTCCTCTGACACAAGATACAGGGTACAAGGTCCAGGTGTGTGTCCCCAAAGCCCTTGGCACAGAACCAGGACCGAGTGCTTGGAGCCGGTGGCAGAGGGCGCCGTGGTCCGCGCCCACTGAGGCTGCCCATGGCCGGGGCAGCAGAGGCTCTGGGGCCCTGAGGGGGACAGAGAGGGGCACGACCACCCAACAGAAGAGGGCGCAGGGCACGGCCAGCACACCGCCGCCACGGGCGCTCCTGTGGGTCAGCACCCCTGCGGGCCGACGGTCTGACCCCTCCAGCCCCCCAGGGTGGCTGCCTGACCTCCTGCCCATCTAGACTGGGCTCCCCAGGCGGGCGAGTTCCCGGCCCCCAAGCAGACACGGGTGATGGCCCCACTCCTGCTCCAAGGTGCCCTTCCCAGGGCAGCCTAGAAAAGGGCGAGAAGGTGCACCCCCCCTTGTCCTCTCTCTGGGTGTGGCCGGGCACCAAGGAGCAGCCCCACACTCTGCAGACCCACTCTGTGTCCCTCCGCCACCTCGGGGGAGGTGCTCCTAGCAGGCTGGGGTGTGGGAACGCAGGGCACGCAGAGGACAGGGATGGGGCGAGGCTTCCTGCAGCTCACACACTGGGGCCACCCCGTCCACGTCTTGGCCAGGGCGGGGGAGGCCCCCCTCACCGAGCGGACGCAGGAGCAGGGCACTCAGGCTGCAGGGGAAGCGCCCCAGGCCACACACTGGACGCTCCACCATCAGACCTTCTGTAAGACTCGGGGCATCCGCACAGGAAAGGCCGCAGAGCAACCATCAAACCCGAGGAAACCGGAGGAGGCGGGAAAGGAGGCCTCCTGCCTTGTCAGACAGCTTCCACTCTGCAGGTACATGAATCTTTCACCAAACTGAAGATGCAGCCACATCAAAAGAGCAAGCACAGTCTCTGAAAAGGCAGAATCAGCCCAGCATATAAGTTGACACAAGCTGGCGTAGAATCACAGGAAAAAGGGTCCTTCCGACTGATCATCTTAAAACACAAAAAGCAATAAGGAGGTAGTAACTAGCATTTTGGAAATTGAGTTTCCCAAATTAGCTTTGTTTATAAGCTTCCTACACGTCAGAAATAGTTTCAGCCAGCCGTCACTTTCTTTTCCCTTACTCCCTTTTTCTCTCTGTGTTATTGCCTGCAGTAGTGAATTACTGTCACTCATGCCTGGTAGAGTTTGAATGAAGCGAATATTTGGCCAAAAACCATACTGTTTGTCCCCTTACCCGCTGTTCCAGAAGGTGTGGTATGATCCTGTGTTTTGAACCCGTCTGTTTCAGCTGAAATGCACTGACTTGCAGGCTGAGCTGAGTGCATGGAAACTCTTATGCTTCTCATTTGATGTGATCTCCTAATTGGTATGTAGCAAAAATAATTTTCTAAAACCGTTTTGTTGCTTGTTTTGTAATAAAACCACATGAAATACTGAAAAAAAAAAATAACAAAAAGCAAAAGCGTCCCCAGAGGAAGGGGCACATGTTGAGGACACGGAGCTGCGAGGACACGGCAAACGCCGCCCTGCACTGCACCGTCTGCTGCCTGGGCCAGGGTAACACAGCGGTCTGTTTGCTCTGAAAGTCCCTTACAGAAGTAACTATGCCAGCGACATCAGAAGGTGAGAGACTCACAGCGGACAACAGATACATGTTTGAAATGAATGTCAAACCCTGCAGTTGGAAATACCAGTGTGAAAGTATGGGGTTTCGAGACTGCTGCAGTCTCAAAACCATAGGGCTCCTCAGCCCTGCCCGCAACAGGCACAGAGGCAGTGAGCAGCCTCAGGCCCACACTGTAAGCCGCCAGGACCACTTCACCCTCCACAGGAACGAGGGCTCCTCAGAGCCATGCTGGCCCTGAGCTGAGAGGCGAGCAAGCCACCAAAGACCAGGGGTTGTGACAGGGGCCCCGGGACCAGGAGGGTGCCCGCGGCAGCAATGGGGAACATCGTTAAGGACTGAAATGCCCTGGGCCCACGACGCGACTGCAGGACGAGAAGCGGCCTAACCCCACCCCCGGGCCACCAACCCACAAGGAGGTGCTCCTGAGGGTCCCTAACAGCTGTGTTTCAGGCAGCCAAGAAGCCCTGGTGGACAAAAGAAAACCTTTCTTGGCAAGAAAATTCCACCTAATAAATGTAGAAGAAAAGCCAGAATTCAGGACGATTACCAGTTTGCAGGACCCCGTTAAATGATGGAATCATGAGATGGTAAGTGGACGGGACACTTCATAAAAGTCAGGCTGTCCCTGTCCCAACTCCCGACCAAATGTGGCCTTGTGGGGACACCAAGATACCCAGAAGTATCATGCATACAACATACACAACGATGAGGCACCACCTCCCACGTACTCTTGCTAACAAGACCTCTGCATACTGTGTTCCCCTGATCTAACGCCCAGGTCACAAGAAACACAGGGCAGGCAGGACCGAGCCAGGCCAAGGGAAGGCCGTCGGTGGGAACACGGGTGATGGACAGTCTCACTGAGGGTGCAGAGGAACCGAAGGAGCTGCTGAGAAAGGTCACATGGTCTTCGAGAACACGGATGTCATCCGAAAGAGGATGCTGGGAGAGGGACAAATGTTAAAGGTACTTCTGGGGAGGGTTGGGGGAAACCAGAATGTGACCGGAAACAAAAGCAGAGAAGCCCCGCCACCCTGGCCAAACGTCTGGCTGTACAGGCCTCAGGCCAAGTGGGAGGCAGACCTGAGAGGCAAGGAACAGAGTGAGGGGTCCAGCTGACCTAGAGAGACACAAGAGGGAAGGAAGAAACCCAGGGAAGAGATGCTGAGCGGAAAGCAACCTGGCCCTAGTCTGGAAAATTCCCAGGCTGTCCAAGTCAAGAAAAAACCAACACGAAAACCAGGAGCTTCACTGCAGGCGTGTGTGCTCTGGAGAAGGCTGAGGGTACGGCTGGACAGATGGCCAGGGCCAAGGAGACGAGGCACACGAGGAGTCCTCTGGGGCACCTCACAGACGCCAGGATGGGGGTGAAATCACAGGGGAGAAGGGTCTGTGGGGGCCTCCTGTCTGACGCTGACTGTCACGCACACGAGGCCCACGAGGGTCAGTGTTGTGCAGCAGAGACACTGTCGGCTTAGGCTGACGGGGAGAGACAGGGTCACGTTTTTAAAGGGTGTCCGGCTCCCAAAGTCTACATGAAGCAAACAGGTAAAACCAATAAACTCCTAGCCACAGACATGACCACCAGGGGAGCCCTGGCCCACGAGGCCAAAGTCGTGAGCCCCGAGTCTGCGGGAACCTGTCCAGCAGCTACAGGAAGCAAACACCCTGTCTCTAGACGGGCCCATTCCGGGCGCTTTATACCGATGCCTCGCACAGTGCGTGCCCTCTGGCGACTGCGTCACTACACTCAGCGCCATGTCTCCAAGATCCGGCGTCTTGGACCATCCATCCGTACTTTATTCCGTCGCACAGTCCATCCTACAGACAGCCCGCACTCTGTTCCCCAGGGGTCAGATGGTACACGTTTGGGGGCTCCCACTTTCTGGCTGTAGTGTGGGATGCTACCAATCTCTGTGCACTCTGTGCACACAGGGCATCTGCTTAGTTTCTGAGGCGTCACCACCGTGCCCCACAGTGGCTGCTCCACTACACCCTCCGTCCAGCAGCAGCTGCTATTTCCAGCTTCTCACCAGCACTCCTGAGATGAACAAGCAGCATCCACCTGTCTCCGTCACTGGCACCGTGAACGTGAAGTTGCACCTCACGGCGGTTTGGGTCTGCTTCTCCCTAACGACTCGCGAGCTGAGCGTCTTTTCACGTGACTCTTGGCCGTCTGAACATCTCCTCCAGAGAAAGGTCTACATGAGTCCTTCACCTGTTTCTGAATCAGGCTGTTTGGCTCCTGCTGTGGGGCTGTGGTTCTTTATACATGGCGGGTTCCAGTCCCTCATCGGACACACGGCTCCCACACGCTTTCTCCCACTTCATCGGTCTGTTCCTCTCCTCGTGGTGTCCCTGACACACAGCAGTTCCTGATGTTTTCACTCTGACCTTTTCATTCTGCACCAGAGCAGAGACGACGGTGCTGCGGAGGGGCTCCGCCACACACACACCTGCCCCCTCGGGAGTCCTTAGTTTCGGTGAAGGCTCTGCTGCTTGGGCTTTGGTGTCACCTGTGAGAAAGCGCTGCCTGACCTGAGGCAGATTCATGCCGTGTTTTCTCCTAGGAGCGCTACAGCTCACCTCTGAGGCCTCGCACCCATTCTGAGGTGACGCCTGTGCACGTGTGGGGCTGGGCCCCACTTCAGCATCGCACATGTGGTAGACTCGGCTAGGGCGGGCCCTGGGGCTCCCCTGGGGGCAGTCTGTGTTAAAGTTTCCCTCCTGTGCTGAAAAATGCCTCAGTCCCCAGAACAGGCCCTCCAGAGCCAGTGTTGTCAGCAGCGCCAGACCTTTGCTAAGTGTTGTGCTGTGATTCACACAATTTTACATCTTACCTTTAGGCAACATAAAATATTTTATACAAAAAATGATTAACATGACAGACAACAGCAGGCTCCTTACCCAGTTTAAATTAAAAACTAAGATCGAACAAAGAAAGCAAGCAAGCTGGCCCCCATGCTGCTGGGCCCACAGCTCGGCGCTGCACAGCTGAAGGCAGACAGTCCCAGGGGCTCCACGGAGTGCTCGTGACGCACCCTCTCAGCATGGAGACAGAGCCACTGAAAACCAGAGAACAGCATTTCCGCGGAGGGCACCGAGCAAGCCTGCCAATGCAGGGTGCTGCAGCAGGAGGCCCAGCTGGCACCCCACAGACGGCAGAGGGCAGGAGGCCGGCCCTGGTCCTGCCGACTCCGGCCACACCCAGGCCTCTCTCGCAGGTCTCAGCCGCTGCTGCTGGGGAAACACTCCTCCTCTCACATCGTGTGCAGTTGTCCGCGTGCACAGGTGCGCTGCTGTCCTCCAGTAACTGTCCCTGATCAAACTGGGACAGCAGAAGACGTCTTCAGGTTCGGTCAGAGGCCGACCGTGGGCCTGTGGGCCCATAAACAGGGCTGGAGTAGGCCGGGGCCTCCTGATTAGCCGTGCGCACCTCGCCTCTCCCAGGCTGCGCCCTTGCTAATTCACCCCAGCGGGGCGTCTGTGCTCCGCTGGCCGCCTCTGACAAGCCTCCAGCTGCCTCCCAACCCCAACGCTCTCGGCCTCCCTGGCAACTGGGTTTCACCTTGGCCCCCACTATGGGAACCCCCGCTTCAAACCGGAAACATGCACTGCTCGTGCACAGGACTGTGCACCACGCGTAAGAGCCAGGCTGCGCGTAACGCACAAGCTTCACCTACAAACCACCGCTCTCCAATCCCAGCCCTGCAGGATGGCCCCCGCAAACAAGGGTGGGCCGCCATCAACAAGGCGGTGACCACAGAAAATCTTATCAGCATTCACAAGCGCACCTACGGAGCAGGTTTCAAGAAGTGTGCCCCTCGGGCACTCCAAGAGTCGGGAAGCTCGCCCTGAAGGAGAGGGGAACCCCTGATGTGTGCATCAGCACTGGGCTCCACAGAGCTGTCTGGGCCCAAGGGATGCGGAATACCCCACACCGGGCCGAGTGCAGCTGTCCAGAAGACGTGACGACGGCCCGCCCACACCGGCTACCTGCGTGCCCGTCACCACTTTCAAAGATCTAAGGGTACTGTGGATGAAAACTAACTGCTGACTGTCCAACAAAGTCACTGAACTTCAAAAAACACAAAACTAAATAAAAAATCAACCAACCAAACAATAAGCAAACATCAGCAATGCAGCCAGCTGTGATGAGCCCCTTCACGCACATGGCGCGGGGGTTGGCGCCCTGGCCCTCCAGAGCCTTCAGAGTGCCCCAGCTGTGACCACACCCCACCAGGCTCTGTGGTTTCTGCTTCCCGCAGTCTCTCTGAGGCTGAGAGCAGACCCACCTGCAGGAATCCAGGTGTTAAGAAATAAATCGGGTAATTGGATGTCGTTTGCTTTCCAAGATGGGAGGAAGTGAAGGGAAGTTGGCAGGCTCTGACCATAGGCCCCTGGGAGGTAGACCGCCGGGGCAAGTCCCCTGGGAGCTGTGTGCCTGAGCCGCCCTGGCTGCTTCCCGGGCCTTGCAAGGGGTGCTTACTCCACCCCCACCCCTGACCCACAGAGGCAGGACAGACACCATCACCGCTCCAGGCCACAACCATCTGGGGCAGCTCCTCACACAGCAACAACCAGCAGTGCTGGACAACAAGGGGAGCGTTCCAAAGCAAACAATTCAGTAAGCCCTCCCCAAGGCTCTCATCTCATCTCATCCCCCAAACACCAGCAAATTACACACCCAATATGAGACACCAGCAAATTACACACCCAATACGAGACGTGTCTCCAAAACTTGAAAGGAGCTCTTCAATAGATACACTAATGACTATTTTAACACGGGCAAAGGGTCTGAACAAACATTTCTCTAAAGAAAATATACAAATGACCAATAAACATAGTAAGCCATCTGGGAACGCAAATCGAAACCACAACGTGGGGGCTTACCTGGTGGGTCAGTGGCTGAGAATCTGCCCGCCAGTGCAGGCGACACAGGTTCCATCCCCAGTCTAAGGTCCTTGGCGTCCTAGGGCAACGGAGCCTGCCGCCACAATTACCGGGCCTGAGCTCTAGAACCTGTGAGCCACAGCCAGCGAAGCCCACACACCCGAGAGCCTGGGCTCCGCAGACAGAGGCCGCTGCAGCGAGAAGCCGGCACACGGGGGCAGGAGCACCCGACTCGCCGCAGCGAAGGCAGGCCTGCGCACGGCAGCGGGAGCACCCCGACTCGCCGCAGCGAAGGCAGGCCTGCGCACGGCAGCGGGAGAACCCCGACTCGCCGCAGTGAAGGCAGGCCTGCGCACGGCAGCGGGAGCACCCGACTTGCAGCGAAGGCAGGCCTGCGCACGGCAGCGGGAGCACCCGACTCGCAGCGAAGGCAGGCCTGCGCACGGCAGCAAGGGCCCAGCACTGCCATGATGAATGAGTTCCCAAAAACCGCAATGAGCTACCACTTCACACTCATCATGAAGGCTACAACAAAAGAGTAACAAGTACCGACAAGGAGCGGAGACACTAGAAGGAAACACACCCCCAGTGGGGACACAAAACGGTGCAGCGGCTTTGAAAACAACGGGCAATTCCTCAAAAGCTTCGGCAGAACCACCATCCGACCCAGCAATTTATTACCCAGGTACACACCAAAGAGAAATGAGAACAGATACCCCAGGAAAGCTGGCGCACAAACGCTCAGATCGGCGTTACTATGACAGCCAGAAAGTAGAGATGCCCCAGAAGTGAGTCAGCTGATGGATCTGCTGCTGCTCAGCTGTGTCTGACTCTTGGTGACTCCATGCACCACAGCACGCCAGGCCCCGCTGTCCTTCACCATCTCCCAGAGCTTGCTCAAACTCATGTCCACTGAGGTGGTGATGCCATCCAATCATCTCATGCTCTGTCATCCCCTTCTCCTCCCACCTTCAATCTCTCCCAGCATCAGGGTTTTTTCTAAAGAGTCAGCTCTTCGCATCAGGTGGCCAAGGTATTGGAGCTTCAGCTTCAGTCCTTCCAATGAATATTCAGGACTCATTTCCTTTACAATTGACTGATTTCATCTCCTAGCAGCCCAAGGGACTCTCAAGAGTCTTCTCCAGCACCCACAGTTTAAAAGCATCAATTCTTCAGCGCTCAGCCTTCTTTATGGTAAATTCTCACACCCATACATGACTACTGGAAAAATCATAGCTTTGACAATGATGGATGGATAGATAAAATGTGATACATCTATGCAATGGAATATTACTTGGCAATAAAAAGGAATGGAGTACATGCCAGAGCATGGCTCATGGATAAACACTGGAAATATTTTACTAAGATGCCAGTCACAAAAACACCATATTTTACCATTACATTTATATGAAAAGTACAGGATAGGCAAATAGATAGCAACAGAAAGCAGGTAAGTGGCCGCCTCGGGCTGAGGAGGATGAGAAGTATGGCTGTCAGATGGGCAGAGTTCCTTCAGGAAAAGCCCCAGGGCTCTCCCTGGGGCCAGCGGTCAGGATTCCGGGCCCTCACTGCCAGGGCCTGGGTGCAATCCCTGGTCAGGGAGCTGACATCCCACAAGCCAAGCGGTGCCATGAAAAAAAGGAAAAGAAAGACAAGAAAATGCTCAGGAACACGTCACGGTGACGGCCTGCACACCTCTCTGAAGGCGCTCAGGATGGCCGCACTGCACACTTCGCAGGGCGAGCTGCAGAACACATGGGTCAGGGCTAGAGAAGGCCGCTACGGAAGAAGAGAGTGCGCACCCCCTCCACGTGCCGGGGCGGCTCACCCCCACCCTCACGTGCTCACCAGCGCGCGCGTGTGTGCAGATCCTCAAGCCCAGGCTGCACATGTGGCTTCTGTTCTGGAAACCGTGCACCAGCCAGTGAGCTCTGCCTTCCCCTTTCAGAAAACATTTACCTCATCTAAGCACTCAGAAGGCTCGGATTTCCCCAACGGAGTGCTGTGTGTCTTGGCAGTTGGTTCACCTACACGAGTACCTGGCTGTAAACACCGTCTGCTTTAACTCTTGACACAGCGGGTCCCAGAGCTGCTGCCCCGTGCCCAGGCACCAGGCGCTTGGCAGAGCCAGGCAGCCCAGACAAGCCGCACTCTGTGTGTCTGTCCCGCTCCACTGCGACGACCAGCTCTGCCCCGAGTAGCGCGCACGATGACAGGAGGGGCCGAGTGGGGCCCAGGCGGCCCCAGTTCCTGCGGGAACTCACAGAGCACCCGCCCCAACCACTTGATCCGCACCGTCCCCGGCCCGGTCCTCACCAGGGCCACACCTTCCACGAGCATCACCTGCGTCACTTAGGGGGGCGGGAGCCCTTCTGGGCCCACCTACCAGGATCCGACCCCTGAGGAGGACTGAGCCTGAGGACAGAGGGTTTCTGCCTCAGGGTACCGTCCACAGGAGCAGCCAAGGCCCAAGAGCACCCTGCAGGACTCACAGGAGCTGGGCAAGAACGGGGGTGCCCACAGGCCAGCCTGGGCGCCCACGCACCGCACGGCCACACCTGTGCCACAGACACGGGGGAGACCTGTGGAGCAGCACCCAGCACCTGCCCCCCAGCACCGCCCCCCAGGGCCTTACCCGGGTCTTGGCCTTCAGGAACACGTGGCTCTCCATGTCCTTGCTGGATTTGCTGTGGGCCACGCCAGCCTTTCTCATGGCATCCTCGCTGGAATACAAAGGAGGAGAGATGCTGACACAGGCGCCCTGGCCAGCGGGCCCTCACAGCAGCTGTCCGGGGCCCACGGGCTGCCCAGCCCGCCAGCCTGGCCTAGGTCCAAGGAGGGAGGGGCCGTCAGCACAGCGAGGAAAGGCGGCGGAACACAGAAGGCAGCAGGGCCAGGAAAGGCGGTCACCCCGGCAACAGGGCCGCCGCCCAGCTCCGGCCAGCAGAGGGGCCAGCCTAGGGCTGCTCACAAGCAGCACGGCCGATGGCAGAGTGGCGGCTGCCTCCAATTCCTGCCCTGGGGACACCCGCGTCCCCCTCCAACTCCGGCATCAAGAGCAATGGGACACCTGTGCAGAACAGAGGGCCCACGCCAGTCACCTTAGTCCCCCAAGGCAAAGTTCCCACACGCAGGTCCTCCCAGTGGGACCAAGGAAGTGAGCCCAACCTCATCAACCTCCAACTAAAGGCAGACGCTGACCACACAGATGCTAACGCGTGCACAGCAAGAGACGGACTCAGAGCCAGGTTTTCATCATGTGACGTCCTGTAGGGCGACAGCGTGCACAGGGCTACGCTGGAGCCTCTCTGGGTGGGAGGACACACCCCGCACCCCCACAAAGGTAAGGACAGATGCACACCTGTTAGAAAGGAGGGGGCACCAGGCTCGGGCCCCCAGCCGGGCCCCCTGCTCGCAGGCCACCTTCTTCCCTGCAGAATGGGTCTCCCCGCCTTTCTCCCCAGAGCTGGGCTCGCTGATAAAGAACCCCCTCACCCCCACAACGGAATCACAACGGACCACAAGCCTGGTCCAGCAAGTACTGTGGGGTTCTAACAGTTTCAAACACCCACATCCCGGGCATTGCAAGCATGCAGGGGGCTGCAGTACCACATCTGTCATTCTGGAAAAAATCCCAGGAAGGACGCTAAATGCTGAGAGAGAGAGAGATCTATACTAGTGTGTGAAGAAACATAAGACGCCGTGGGGCCACCCCACTGCCAGGCAACGCATTCCCCACGCGAGATCAGAGTCCCCACCTCCTGCCCGCTTCCCGGAGCCTACACTGCGCCAGGCCCAGAGGCAGCCAGAGTGGAGGAGACCCACCCACCAGGAGACAGGTAACCAGGCTCAGAAAGCGGAGGCAGGAAGACAGAGGGAGCAAAGGGCCAGACCCTGGCAGGCCAGGGGACTGTGCGGGCGGGGGCTCCATGTGGAGGGGGGCTCTAGGACCCCCAAGCATCTCAGACAGAAGTGACTGAGCAGAGCCATCTCCAGAGGGAGCGGGGGCGGCCCCTCCGCCCAGGCAGAGCACCACTGGTCTCTGGTCTAGACCTGACCCACTACCAGGGCCCCCAGGTCCCCCAGCTGGAGCCCAGAACCCACCTGCAGGGACACACCAGGAAAAGCCCTGCAGCCTGGGCTCTGTGCCCACCACCTCCCAGAAGAGACACCAGGGAGCCTCCTCTTCTCGGCTCAGTCCTCACCCCACGCCTCACCACACCTGTGCCGTTCTGCGGCAGCCTCCACAGTGGGGAACTCTGCTCAGTCGGCATCTAGCCCTCATCCCCGACGCTGGCATCTGCAGAGGAAGGCAGACGCTCGCTGTGTGTCCCTGGGCAGGTGCACCAGCACGTGAGCCAGGTGTACGCTCAGGCCACAGGCCCTGGCCACCCAGACGCCCACCGGCGACCCTGGGCAGGGCGTCACCTCAAGGCACCTGTGTGCCCCCTGCAGAGGGCAGACGGGACAGGGCCCCCGCACAGGGCCCTGCGGAGGTCACAGGAGGGACACTGCCAGGCACACGGGCACAGGAAGCACCAGGCTGTGGAGGAAGCCAGTCAGAGGACAGCCTCACCGGCCCCTCCCACCCGTCCTGACAACCCCCTCCTCAAGGGGGCCTCCCCGGGTGTGACGGGGCCAAGTTCCCAGCACCCTGCTCCTCCCTCGGGGGCCCGTGCCAAAGCTCCTGGCCTCAGGGGGACCGGATGCCCTCCACCCACCCAAGGCTTTCATTTCACCAAAGGAAACTTGCCCGATTTGGGAACCATGACACCGTCAGCTAACGGACCTCTCGGGGGTGGAGGTTTCTGCAGCCCTGCCCCACTCCCAGGAGAGGCTTCCTGGCCAAGTGCCGCCTGTGTGTGCAGGCTTTTTTTTTTAGGCCACCAGGAACAGGAGCCTGCGGCTGGTGGGTGACCCTGCGCTCAGCGTAAGATCCAAATCACAGCAGCACGGAGGCCGGACAGCACACCACCCAGAGCACACAGCACAGAGCGGGAAGGATTCACCAGGTGGGAGATGCTGAGGCCCGCCCCCAAGACCCCAGGGGCAAGGCCTTGCACCAAGGCCACAGAAGCGAGCCCAGAACCCAGGTCACTCCAAAGCTGACTGAGCCCCTTCGTAACCAGCGCCAAAAGCTCCCTCCTCCCTGATCATCACTAACAAGCTTCCTGACTCCCCAGTAAGCAAAGAGGCCCACTCCAGTGAACACCCTATGGTGCCCCACCCGATCACCTAACACCAACCTCCCTCCCAGCAGGAATTTTCTTTGTCTTGAGGCTATAAAAATCAGCTACTAACTCAGGAAAACTGTCGCCTCTCCCTTGCCTGTCAGGAGTTTTCGGCCCACTGCACTCACGGTGCCCACGTTATTTCTTCTCTTTATTCTTAATAAACTCACTCCCTTCTGATATGCTGTATGTCTGGAGAGTCTTCTCCTGCCTGCGCTTGGACTGCCCCAACATTTGGGGAGCCCTTACGGGGCTCTGTGTCTGGGAATTCTATTCCGACCTGCGCTCTGACTGCCTCAGCAGGAGAGAGGTTCTTCCCACATTTTTATCAGCCACCCATCAGAGAGGAGGAGGAGCTCAAGCCCTGCCCTGAGGTCCAAGGAGGGGTGCCAGGGCCCGAGGGTCGGGGGCGAGCTCCCCACACCTGCAGCACAGCCCGGGGTGCTGACTGGTGAAGCTCGGCACAGGCCAGCACAGGCGAGAACCATCCTGCCCTCCCTAAATACCGTCGGGCACCAAGGAAGCCCAGGAGCCCGCCTCCAGAGAGGAGAGGGAGTCACCACACCAGCCCCGAGAGGGAGCACGGCTGTGTCCGACTCAGCACATCTGTAGGGTTCATACTGTCAAGGCAGGAAGGACCTAAACTTTCTTTGGTTTGTCCCTTCAAGTATCATACTCTCCTAGGCACCGAATTCTTTAAAAACCGTGAACTTTTTTGTAGAGGAGGATGATAAGGGATCAACCAGAATGAAAAATAAGTAAATATACTCATATATAGGTTCCAGTGTGACCTGCGGCTCTCTGAAGAGGAACCCACCTACAGAAGAACAGCTGGCTTAAGTCATGACCCAACTAAACACATTCCCTGTAACAACCTCGCTTGGATAAAAGTAAAATGAAGAGCTGAAAATCCAGGTTGGAATGAGGGACTGGACCACAGGTATGACTTCCACTTGCCTTCACAGAGCCCTGTCAGAGTGAACAGCTGACCACGGGCTCCCACACACCTAACACGACAGACAAGAATCCCCTAGAGAAACTCAGCAGGAAAAAAAAAATATCAAGAAACTGCCTTGATTATCCAAGCATAACAGATAAGACACCGCATCCTATAACAAGAACAGGACCCTGTAAAACCAGAGAGTCAGACTGCCAAAAGAGAGAAACAGTTCTTACAAGCGGAAGCTTATTAGATGTTAGCAGGGAAAGGTCAGAGAGGAAACTGAAGACGTCTCCCGCAGGGCAGAGCCGGTGACAGAGACAGGACAAGAGGGCCCGAGCTGTGGAGGCCTGGGCAAGAGCGCGCCTCAGGGTGGCGGGACGCAGTCCCCGGGAACTGACTGGAGGAACGTGCCTCCAAGTGCCGCCCTGAGCTGGGGCGAGCCGACCTGCCCTAGAGCTCTCTGAGAGGAGAGGCACCAGGCCCGACCTGGAGCCAAGAAGCCGCGCGACGGGCGGCTCAATCCTCAAGTAGGCCTCTCCACCTAGAAGTCCACGTGCATCGGGACTGACCCGCCTCCGGGAGCCCCCTCCTGGAGGCTGCTGGACCAAGACAGTGAGCAATAACCCCGACACCGGGCCATGTGGGACACCAGCCCGAGAGGGCCTCGCCTCCAGGCCGCCAGAAGCGAGGTGGGGAAGGACAGGCAGAGGCGACTGAGGACGGGAAGATGCAGCCCTCGGCCAGTGTGGTCAGAGGGCCCGGCGCACAGCGACCCCTGCGGGAGAGACCGCGCACGTCGGCGCCCCCAGCACCCGGGGGAGCTGCGCTGGGGCAGGAAACGATGAGGCACAGCTGGCTCGCTCACCCACTGCAGGCTCGCCCTCCGCAGCTGGAAGTGTGTCTCAAGCTGCGTCCCAGACTCACTCCTCGTTTTCTCCTCACGTCCCTGCCGGTCTGACGGAGCTCTCCCGTTCATGCTGGAAAGGTTTCTCAACAGCGGATGAGGCTCAGTGACAGAACGAGACCTAAAGAAGCTCCCGCCGCTCCTGGGAGGGTGTGTCTCACTGGAGCCAGAGAAGCCACGCGAGCTTCTCGTCGTCTCCTCTGCATGTCTGACTCATCCAGGCACTGACCGCGGGGCTCCAGGCCCGGGACCACGGTGGCTCCCCAGGTTCCAGCCCCGAGTGCGTCCCAGCCACCTTGGGGCAACCACCTGGTAAGGAAGGTCTGTGCCAAGCCAAGAGCTTAAGAAAGCGCTAATCTCGCATGACTTGAGAAGTGTCGGGAGGAGCAGAGCCTGTTTCCCAGAGACGCGCGCTTGACGCGGGCAGTGAGAATCACACGGCATCTGGGAGGTGACTGAGAATAGTTCGGGGGCAGCGGGGAGAAGGAGGTCCCATGGTGTGGACTCGCCAAGTGGTGGGGAGACCGCACTCCCGTGACCCCTACTTCTGTGAAGGGCTGGAGAAGTCCTAACGGAACCCTGAACAAGACAGGAAAGACAAGGTCGTCTCCTCTGGCGCAAGCCCTGCGCACACCTGCGTCCACCGTGACAACCCCTCCTCAGATTCTCCTGGCGGGGAGCGGGGGACACACAGCTTTTAAGGCAGGAGCACACTGTGTCCCCTCTGCCTGGCAGAGTAATGAAGCTATCCTTTCCTGCTCCACCCAGACAGACAGACAGCCATCTCAGGCACAGAGGACGGCACTGCAGAGATGCGTGGAGAAGGCTCAGGTCCAGGAGCGTCCTCAGCGGGGTCCTTCGGGCCCTCACACAGGGAGTGACCCGGGGCCCAGAGAGCCTGGGCCTCTGGGACGTGGGAAGTAACAACCCTCAGAAAACCTGCTCTGGTAACCAGAAGTCGGACCAGTCCTCCCTAACCGGACAGACCAGAAGGCTTGCTGTGCTTCAGTTCAGTGGCTCTGTCGTCTCCGAGTCTTTGTGACCCCGTGGACAGCAGCACACCAGGCCTCCCTGTCCATCACCAGCTCCAGGAGTTTACTGAAACTCATGTCCATAGAGTCGGTGATGCCATCCAACCCATCTCATCCTCTGTCGTCCCCTTCTCCTCCCGCCTCTCCTCTTTCCCAGCATCAGGGTCTTTTCAGATGAGTCACTTCTTCATATCAGGTGGCCAAAGTACTGGAGTTTCAGCTTCAGTCCTTCCAATGAATATTCAGGACTGATCTCCTTTAGGATGGACTGGTTGGATCTCCTTGCAGTCCAAGGGACTCTCAAGAGTCTTTCCCAACACCACAGCTCAAAAGCGTCAATTCTTCAGCGCTCAGCTTTCGTCCAACTCTCACATTCACACACAACTACTGGAAAAACCACAGCTCTGACTAGATGGACCTTTGTCGGCAATGTCTCTGCTTTTTAATATGCTGTCTAGGCTGGTCATAGCTTTTCTTCCAAGGAGAAAGCATATTTTAATTTCATGTCTGCAGTCACCATCTGCAGTGATTCTGGAGCCCAAGAAGATAAATTCTGTCAATGTCTCCATTCTTTCCCCATCTATTTGCCATGAAGTGATGAGACTGGATGCCATGATCTTAGTTTTTTGAATGTTGAGTTTTAAGCCAGCTTTTTCACTCTCCCCTTTCACTTTCATCAAGAGGCTCTTAAGTTCCTCTTCACTTTCTGCCATAAAGGTGGTGTCATCTGCATACCTGAGGTCACTAATATTTCTCCCAGCAATCTTGATTCCAGCTTGTGCTTCCTCCAGTTTAGCATTCTGCATGATGTACTCTGCATACACGTTAAACAAGCAGGGTGACAATATACAGCCTTGATGTACTCCTTTTCCAATTCGGAACCATTGTGTCTAGTCTCATGAGAACTGGAACCATGGACACACAAGTCCCAGCCAGAATCCCCCAGGGCATGGACCATGGTCGTGAGAAAGCCACCACTCAAACTGAGCTCAGGGTCTCATTCCACTTCAAAAACAAGGGGCTGTGTGTGTACTGGCATATTTAAAATGTAGACACATCAACTCATAAGCCCAAAGAAACAGGACTGAAGGAAAGAGATCAAAATGTCAGCAGCACCCACCTCTGGGCAGAGAGAGCATGAAAAACACTCTGCTGCTTTGAAATCATCCGCACAGAACGAGGGCTGTGCCCACCAGCGCCCACCGACTGAAACAGCAGCTGGAGACGGGCTGGCGCTGGTGGGCGGGCCTCCCGCTCCCACATCCGCTCCCTGCGCTCTCCACCTGGCCCAGTGTGGGCTCCCCGCTCCCCGTGGGCAGGTGGACACCCCGCCGAGCCTGTGCGTCACCTCCCTTGTCCCAAAGCCTCCCTCCTGTCCCTGCACCCGGTGGGTCTCAATCTGGGTGTGCGTGAAAAATCAACAAGGTGTTTGTGATGAAGGCAGCCTAACAAGGGGGCACGCCACCACAGGGCTGCTGGGAACATCCACCGGTGCCACCTGGGAAAAGCCCCAGCTGGCGCTAAGAATCTGAAGGCCAGCCCTGGAGGCAGAGTCCAGAGAGCCAGCGCTGCACCCACAGGACACAGGACCAAGCTGCCCAGGGGCGGGGTGACGATTGTGTGCGCACAACAGGAACGCTGCGGGGGAGGGTCCCATGCCATGAAGGAAAGGCAGAAGGAAGAGCCTGCTGCCCCCAAGGATGAGCCCAGCCCTGAGGTGTGCAGTGTGGGACTCAAGGGCCGGCAGTGCAGGGGCAGGCGTCTCCGTGGCCAGGCGGTCAGGAGAGCGGGGCGGGTCTGCACCGGCAGGAGCACAGGGCGCCCGCCCGTTCAGGACGCAGCACACAGACACATGAGGGAGTCTGCGGAGGGCCCTGAGCCCCAGCCCCACCCTCCACTTTAGTGCCCAAATTGACCTCAGCCCTGGGCAGGGCTCCCCGAATCCCCCCTGGGGTGACTCGGTACCCGATGGCTGTGAAGGGCCCACGGTGGTCCACAGGGCCTTCTCTCTACTTGACAACAGGGGCTCCAGCCCACACCACACCTCTGATGAGGATGGAAAGGAAGTTGGAAAGAGGGAGAGGACGGGGTCAGCGGGGATACGACCAACAGGCTTCAGAGAGCAGGAGCCCTGGGCAGCGCCTTCTGCCCCTGCCTGCCCCACCCGGCCTGGATGCACCCCTGCCCTGGTCCTTATCCGCAGGCCCCGGGTCAGGAGGAAGAGCCTGGCAGCACCGAGTGGAGCAGAGCCCCGTGAGGACCGGCAAGCGGGGGGTTAGGGCACGCCGAGCACCAACAGCCTCGAGGACTCACTGTGCCAAGTGAGTGACTGCACCTGGGTACACAGCTCCTTCAGGCAGAGTCCGTTAACAGGTCGGTTATCAAGGCCTACCTTCTGTTTGCCTCTGGCAACACCCCATAGCTTGAGGGATCCCCGACCAGGGGCAGAACCTGCACGCTCGGCAGTGACAGAGCCAAGCAAGAGACCACCAGGCGTCCTCATAAGCAGAGCTTCCTTATTGAAGTGGAGGGGTGCGTCCCCCACACTCTGGAGTTGTGGTTTCGAGGTAATCACGCCTGGGCTCCTAACTCACCCTCCCCTGTCTCCGCGATCAGGTACTCCTTGGCTTATCCGCTAAGCAGAACCATCCAGGAACAGCCTGGACTCCTATCTATACGGCTCCACACTGCTTTCCACACCCCTCCCTGAAGCCACCGTGCGTCCCTCACCTGAGACAAGGCACCTAGGGGTGCGCAGGACGCAGAGCAGTGACCAGGTCCTGCCCCCCACAAACTTCTAACACTGCTGGCAAGGCAAAGTAAATAACCACGACTGTCAAAACAGCAAAAGAGAGTTAATCTGTTCCGTTCATGCCAGGATGCATTCAATCAGGGTCCTACAAACTCAGGACAAAGTAGGACCCCTGTGGGAGGACCCATCAGGGGTCAGGAGTGGGGATGATGTCAGACCTCCGACAGGGAAGGGAAGAAAGGACTGCAGCCAGAGGCCTGGCATGGAGCAGCGGAGTCTGGAGGGCTCTCCCACTAGCATGGGGGCAAAGGCGGGGCAGGACAGCAGCTTCAGATGGAAAGCAGAAGCCTCTCAGCAGGGGTGGGGGAGGGCAGAGCCGCCTTCAGACGCTGTGCTGGCACCGGGCCAGGCAACAGGCAAACGAGGATGCCTACCCTGACTCAGAGCACGAGACAGCAGCTGGAGGAGACCACGGCCCTCGCCCTCGCCCTCCTCCTCCTCCTCCTCCCTGCACACAGGGTCTACCTCTCCTTCAAGAGATTTCTGATTTCAGATACATGTTGACTGTTAAACTACAGAGTACACATGTGTGCTAAAAATTACAAAGAAAATTAAAATCACTCAGACAACCGGCCAAAGGTAACAACCTAAACTCAGCCTGCATCCAGCACCCACGGCTCGTGGCCACGCCAGCTGGCCTGCATCCCGCATGCGTGGTGCTGTGACTTTCTCAGACTCTGAGATGAGCACCCATCAGGGTGACCCACAGTCACCCCTGGAGAGGCAGGAAGCAACTGTGACTCGAGAACGCTCGTGGTGTTCCTGCCTGAAGGGGCTCAGACCAGGGGGTGACAAGCATCCCAGCAGCCCAGACGCAAACTGTAGGTGAGGCAGTCACAGCATGCAGGTGGGGGGGCAGCAGACAGGGTGCCCTGGGAGGGCGAGTGGCACGGGGCGTGGGGCTGGGCCACAGAAGCAAGCGCAGGGCGCCCATGAGGGTCTGGGGCAGCCTGGCATGGTAGTGGCGGCAGGCAAGCAGGCAGAGACTCTGGAGGAGGGATCCCAGCACGGAGCTGTCTACCTGCTGCCACCCAAACATTCTGGGGGCAGTGACTGGGGACAGAGGGTGGAGTCCTCGAGGCGAGAGTTGGCAACCTGAAGCTGCGTGGTGGACACACAGGTGTGGCAGGGTCTTTATACTCCTCATTTCTATGACCAACCTTGAACTTTTAAAAAGCCATCAGAGTTCCTTTAAAAATTGATCTTTTGGGCTCATGACCGACATTACTGCCCTGACGGATGCTCTTCTGGGGCAGGTACCCCTTGCTCTTCACGACATGGTCACGGTCCTTCCCAGGGCCAGCCACGGCCACCAGGTCAGGAATGGCACTAACAGCTGGACAATTTGCAGCCAGGAAGGGATGTGAGAGCTGCAGCTGGTGGGGCTGGAGGCTGGCTGCAGTTCGTGAGGCCAAAGATCAGCGGGGTTTGCGATGCTGTGTCAGCCGCCCCGTGGGACCCAGTGACCCATGGGGAGTGGCTAAAATTGCCAACAGGATGCCCACTGGCAGTGCTTCCACCAAAGCACTCTTGGCACATCTGGCTTGGGTTAACTTCGATCCCCCCACTTTCCCCAGAGACGTGACCACACTTTCAGACGAAAAGGCAGTTTGCCTCGAGGCAGTGGGTGAGCTAACAGGCCAACTCCTGCAGCAGGGCGCAGAGCACGCCCCCCCCCCGTTTCAGCTGCCATTAAGAAAACCCTGGGTGATGGAGAGCTCCTGTCCCCGCAGGTCACTCAGTCCTGGTCTAGGGGAGCAGAGCCAAGGCTCAGGACCCTGAAGTCAGTGTCTCGCCACTCACTTTCTAGATGTTGCCCTGAGACTTATGGTGACCAGACAGGGCCCCTGGCCTCAGGGCGCGGACATTTTGGCAGTGGGCTAAACCAAGACGCCAGCCCGGCCACGTGGAGGACACCTGGCGAGGAGGAGAGGGGCGGTCTCAGCAGCCTCTGCGCTGGGGGCAAGGCCAGAGGCACAGCAGCTGCTGGGGCCCGGTGGGCCAAGACCAGTGGCTTCTGCCGAGGGAGGGACCACAAGCCACGGGCAGGTCCAGATGCGCAAGCTTCAGGACGCTCCCCTCCTCCTGAAGACCTCTCCAGACCCTTGGAAGTTGCTGTCTGGTTGTTCTCTTCG
The DNA here is from genome assembly GCA_007570785.1 of Antilocapra americana. Lineage (NCBI taxonomy): Eukaryota > Metazoa > Chordata > Mammalia > Artiodactyla > Antilocapridae > Antilocapra > Antilocapra americana. The sequence continues at coordinate 888,548 of ML663582.1, forward strand.
GCTTTTGTGCTTGTTTTATTTTGTTTCTGGGTAACAGTACTCGGCATGCTCCTTCCAGTCCAGGCTGAAATCTCTGCACCTCCTAGATTGCAGACCTGGATCTCCCACATCCTGGGGGCTGTGGTAGACGAGGCGGCTGAGCTGTTGCTGCCCCACCACCTGCGACTCCCCTCTGTGCTCTCTCCACCACCCTGGCCCCCCGACTGGAACCCTGACCAGGGCTGCCCTCCCCCAGCCCTTTCTCCTCCCTCTGGGATCTGTCAGCCCAGCCGACATTCACTCACTCCACGCCTGAAGGTGCAACCTGCTGCACTCAGGGCTGGGAGGTATTAATACAAAAGTCTCAAGACGTGTCTCTGGAGATGAGTAAGGCAGCCCATTCTCGCATTCATTGCTCGCCTACCCCACGGCAGGCACAGCGGCGCTCACTTCTCACACATGCTTGTTCTCTAGAAGCCGACAGACCGGACACGTGTGCACAACACGAACCCACCGGCCCCAGGAGGCAGGTCTAAGGCCCACAGAGGCCAGCCGGGGGCCCTCGGGGGGCTGCTCCTGCGGTCCGGCAGGGAAAGCACGTGTTCCACAAAGAGCCCATCTGAGCCCACCAAGAGTCTCACAGCTACCCTCCCCAGAGGCTCCTGTGAGCATCATCGGGCCCCTCACCACCTTCACGGGCCCCTCCTCCCGCCAGGGCCCGGGGTGGGGGCATCAGGTGACACACCACTGAGAGGCCCCAGCCCTCGCTCCCCTCCCGCCAGCCTGTGAGACAGACTGGACTCCTGCCTTCGAGAGGAAGAGATGATCAGAAAGGTGATGTGCCCAAGGTCACTGAGCTACCCGTGGAGAAAAAAGCATGGGCTCCCAAGCTTCAGAGTGTGTGCTGGAGCCGGTCGCCCAGGCCAGGCTCACACAGCCCCAGGACGCTGCCTGCTCCTGCAGGCTTCAGCAAGTGCTCCGCACGCCAGGTGTCATTTTCACAGGATTAGTCTTGTGGGAAACTCAAAGGGGCAGAGACACATTTCAGGGGGTGACCCACTCTAGGCAGGGTGGGCAGGACCTGGAGAACTTGATACTGAAGTAGACCTATCAACAAAGAGAAGGAACGAGTCAGGAATACAGTGGGGGGTGTCTACCAGTTGTGGAATTCTTTAAATACTCCATGATAAATTGCTTAAAGGGAAAGAACAAAGAAAGACTTCGGAATGTTCAAGAAGCTGAAAGACCAGAGAGGCTAGACAAGGGTGGGGGTTCAAGAGAGGCGGCGAGGCCAGGCCGGGCCGTCTGGAGCTCTGTCTTGATGCTGAGAACAGTCCCTGAGGAGCTGTCAGCAGGGCAGTAGGGAGAGAAAGGAGGCAGAAGTCGGGGAGTGGGGGGCCAAGGAGAGGCTGCCCCGGTGTCCCTGCAAGGCCTCTGGACGAGCTGCACTAACACGGCTTTCCTCAGCGGAGCTGGGAGCTGCTTCTTCAGCCCATGCTCCAAGCATGTTCTCTCCAGAGCAACTCAGAGCTGGGTGAGGGCAGGGCGCCGCTCTCAAATGCTCCCTACCCTCTGCAAGGTCCCAGTTCTCCATTGGCTTTCCTCATTCAACTAGAAATTACTTCGGCTCAAAACATTTCCCAAGGGACTACCCCGGTGCTCCAGGCACTAAGACTCTGGCTTTCCACTGCAGGGAGCACAGGTTCAATCCTTGGTTGGGGAACTAAGATCCCACATGCCCTGTGGCACGGACCAAAAATAAAACCACAAACAAACCATTTCCCAAGACAGCCAACTTTGAGCACCAGCATACACACTACACAAAGTCAGAAGTAACATCATGCCAGGGGTCCTGCCCTTCTTCTGTAACCCTGCGAACACTACAAATCACGGCACCAAGAACCACAGCCTCCAAAGAGAAGCCTGGACAGAAAACAGGAAAGCTGAGACCTGAGCGCCCATGGGCGAGGCAGGCCGCCTCCAAACCGCTCATCCTGGGCTCCCCACAGTGCCCAGGACCTAACCCTGGACACGCCCACGGGAGGGGCGCAAGGGCTTCTCCAGATCTGACCAAGTCACTGACTTCAAAGTGAGGACAACATCCCGGATTATCCTGATGAGCTGATCTACTCGGAGCCACTAGCAGAGAATTATTTTTTTTCTGGATGGGGCAGAAGAGCCCACCCTTGCTGGAGCTGGGCACGTGGGTGTGGGAGGGAATGGAGCCAGCCCCCGGAACAAAGACAGACCAACTCTGGCAAGGCTGACAGCCAGTGAGGAATGATTTCACCTCAGACCTCCAACTGTGTGAAACTGGGCTGTCAACACCCAAGTGAGCGTGGAAGCACATTCTACCCCAGCGCCTCCAGCAGGAAAGGCACCCACCAACATCTCGATTTTAGCCCTGGAAGACCCTGGGGAGAAAACTCAGCTGAGCCCACTTAGACCTCTGATCTACACAAACTGCTGGGTAATAATACACCTCAGTTGTTTTTAAACAAAACGAATTGTAGGCAGCAACAGAAAAGTTGCTTAATATCTAAGCATCAATTTGGAAGAAAAAAAAAAAGACCCAGGTTCTCTGGAAGCAGGAGGCTGAATCAAGAAGTACTCAATCTGTCCTCTTTAGTGGGCCCCCAGCCCTCAGACACTCCCCTACCTGCCCCACTTCCTTCAGGGACAACTCATTCCTCCCATCCTTAAACTCCAGGCTCCCTCCAAGAGAAATCTCTGCCCTGGGGGACCTTCTTACAGGAGCCCAGAAGTGGGCCAATCCTCAAGATCGCAATGTGTCTGCAACATGGGCAGAGCCGTCCCAGACAATCCCACTGCAGGGCCTGGCAGAGCGCTCCAGTCCCCAGGGCCGCCCTGGACTGCCCACTTCCCTGCCTCCCCCCCTCCCTCCCTCCCACAGGGCCGCACCCCACCCCCTCATCCAGCCTGTCAGCAAGGACTACCTATCTGAACTCGGGCTCCTCTGTCCCTGGGATTGTCTTCCTCTTTCAGTTTCCAGCACTGTCTCATGCAGGCCTTTATGAGCGCTTGCCTGACTAGGTCACTCCTCAACGATTTTACGGAGCGATGAGAAAGACAGGGCTCTAGCAGGGGGGATTCAGGCGTGAAAAACGAGAGGTCCCCAGACCTCCCGAGAGCTCAGAACTCTGGGAATGGCCTCCCTGGCCTCTCCTCTGTTCCTGATCTGCCTGGGTGGGGGATGGGGAAATCGAGAGATGTTCCCAACCCTGGCATCTCAGCGCCTCCAGGCAGGCCCCGTGCCAAACAGAGGCTCACCTCCCCAGCGCTGCACTTCCACCACTAACTGGCCGCCCCCGTACACCCTCGCTGCACGATCGTCTCCTGAAACCCTACGCCTCAGTCCAGCACGAACCGCGCGGCGCGGCGGGGGCTCACTCTCTGCAAGCCTCAGCGGGCGGTGCCGGCCCTTCCCAATCCTACCCGTCTTTCTGGGGCTCGGTTTCTGCGTCGCCTACTCCCCAAGGCTGCTGCTGGCCTGCTCGAGCGAACTGTCAATTCCGGCAGGAGAAAGCCGGCGCCGTAACTGCGCCCGGAGGCGGCAGCACGTCCCCCAGGGGCAGGGGCTGACCCCCGCCAGCCCGGCAAGCCCTAGCAGAAAGCAGTACCCCCGCCAGCGGCCGCCGCGGAGAAGCAGGGGCTCGGCGCGACAAGCCCCGGGGCGCCAGGCAGCCCCGAGCCTCGAGGGGCCAGCAGCCGAGACGAGGGAGGCGGCAGACAAGCCCAGCTCTTCACGCCCACTCCCGACCGAAGGTCGACTCCTGCCGGCCTCCTCCCGTCCCCCTCCCGCGAAGCCCGCGGCGGGGAGGGGTCCCCCGCCGACTCCCGCCCTCCGCCCGCGGGCGCTTCTCCGACGGGGAACCGCGAGGCGCCCGGCGCTGCGGACGGGAGGCCCCGGGCTCCTCCGTCCGCACTGGGGCGCGGAGCGGGGAAAGGCCGCCGCCTCCAGAGCCCACGAAGGACGAACGCGAAAGCCCAGGACGATGACTCAGAAGCCGGGACTCGCCCGCGGCAGGACTTCGGCCCAGGAAGGCGAGCCCGGACCCGGAGCGGGGGCGGCGGGCGGCGAGGGCCGCGGAGGGCCGCGGAGGGCGGGGGTCGCGCCGCCCGGCCCACTCACATCTGGCTGACCAGCTTCTGCCGGAAGGCGGCGCTCCGCCAGTCGGTCTCCTGCCCCGAAACGTCCATGCCGGCGCCCCGCTCCGCCTCGCGCGCCCCGCTCCGCCGCCGCCGCCGCCGCCGCCGCCGCCGCCTCGGTCGCGGAGCCAGGCCCAGACCCGGAAGCCGTCGGCGGCGCCGCGGCCGCGCCGGAAGAGGAGAGGGGCTTGTGGGAAACGGCGCGCGCGCTTGTGGGAAATGGAGTCCGCGGGCGCCCGCCCCCCTCCGCGCCGGGGCCCCCTCGGCCTGCGGCCCTGCTGCGCGCTGGTCCCGGGAGCCCGGGGCATCCGCGCCGCTATCTGAGCGGATGGCTTGGAGACGCTGTTTATCAAGGGTTTTTCAGCACCTGCTCGGCCCTTCCTGCGGCCGCATCCAGGGAGGCAGCAGACGCTGGTTCTCTCCGTGAGACTTTTGGAATTTCATATCGCACCAATGGCTCTATTTTCTAGGGCTTGGGAATGTGAGGAACCCAAACCACATTGCTCATTTTTCACGTTGCACAGGCTTTCCCGTCGGGCCCAACAGCCCTGTCCGTGGAGAGCACAGTCCAGATGCTCACGAGAGGCACACGAACGCCCCGGGTGGAGGAGGCATGGGGAGCGGGAGGCAGGGGGAATGGACGAGGGCGTGAAGCCTGAGGATACTCTCAGGAGGATGAAATCTCTGCCGGACTGATCCTAGGGGCTTTGTCTGTGACCCTGGGGCGGGGAGGCAGGTGACAAAAATCCTGAGCCCAAGTGGTCCACAAAGGCTGTTGAATGAATGCACAGTCACCAAGACGGGCCTCATGGAATGTGAACTGCCACCTACTGAGGCCTACTAAGCGCCAGGCCCAGGATCAGCTGTGTCCACTCTGTCCCTGAGCCCCAGGCAGGAGTAGGGACGGGGACTGGGACAGGAGGCAGTGAGCAGCTCCCCCTTGAGGGGCCCCTCTTGACCTCAGGTTTCAGGACTTACAGTGATGGGAGAGCTGTTCACATCTTCAAACTTTTTTGCTCTCATTCTTTCAAAAATAATTTTTAAAAATTCTGTCCTGGGAATTCACTGCCAGGCCAGCTGTTGGGACTCCAAGATTTGACAGGGCCCAGGTTTGACCGCTGGTGGGGAACTAGGATCCCACAAGTATCTAGGTCAACAAAAAATTCTGTCCCTGCGGTGATCAACTTGTGCTGGTTTGCCTAGGACCACCCAGTTTTGGCTGCCAAAGCCCATGTCTTGGCCACCCTCAGGCTGACTGGAATGGTTCATTGCCCTGACTCTGTCCCTCTTGCACATTTAATAAAACTGAGATCTAATATGTGTATCACATAGCTCACTTTCAAAGTGTGCTTCAACTAACCTGTGTTGTGTGCTAATTGTGTTCAATAAACCAAGTGATTCATGAATTAAACATTGGTTATGTATATTGTATATCTCCTATTCAGTGACTTTCTTTTTCTGTCTTTACTGTCACTCCCTGTGACAAAGAGGCTCAGAACGTTGTCAAGAATTTATCATCGAGATAAACTTGAGTGCTGGCCCCTTTGGTGTTTGCTCCAGACTTCTATTTCTACTTAACCCTTTATCTGGGGTCCAGAGGCGATGACAACTTGGTGAGAGTCTGGATTGTGACTAGGGAAAGAGAGACAGAGACGGCCACAGACCTCCTGGCCTCAGGGAGAGAGGGGGAGAGATAGGAAGATAGGTCCTGAATGGACTCTGGGGAGGGAATGGCCTTTCCCAAGCCACCTGAGGTGCCGGGCCAAACCCCTACTCTGCTGGTTCCCAAGACCACCTTGCCGTAGCTGGACCCCGTCACTGGCCACACATTTGGTGGATGCCATGCTGGGCCCTGCAGGAGGCAGGAGCTAGAAGCTTCCCTCTAGAAAGCCTTGCACACACTCCTGGGGGGCTCTGGCCCTCCCCTTCCAGCCTTGAATGGTGACCCCTCTAATCCCCCTCCTCACTCTGGTGCTCAACCCCAGAAGGTGCTGGCCTGCCTCTCCTGAAATTGCACACCTCAGATAGGGGGCTGGACCCGAAATTCAGACTGAGACTGGAACCCATTGTCTTTTAATTGGAATTGCACACCTGGTCTCAGGACTTAATGAAGCTAAGGTTCTTTATGTCTCTGGGCAGGAGGAATTCAGCGAGAGGCAAAGTGACAGGTAAGAAGTGGATTTATTTAGAAAGAAACACTTTCCATAGGTAAAATACAATTCCTCTCAAAGGGCAGGTGTAGTCCCAAAATATGTGGTGGTTAGTTCTTATGGCCTGGGTAATTTCATAGACTAATGAATGGGAGGGTTATTCCAACTATTTTGGAAGTTGAGTGGGGATTCCTAGGAACCAGGCCACCACCCACTTTTTGGCCTTTGATGTCAGCCTCAGGAGGAGGAGGAGAAGGGGACAACAGAGGATGAGATGGTTGAATGGCATCACAGACTCAATGGACATGCTGCTGCTGCTGCTAAGTCGTGTCCGATTCCCTGAGACCGCATAGACGGCAGCCCACCAGGCTCCCCCGTCCCTGGGATTCTCCAGGCAAGAACACTAGAGTGGGTTGCCATTTCCTTCTCCAATGCATGAAAGTGAAAAGTGAAAGTGAGGTCGCTCAGTCATGTCCGACTCCCAGCGACCCCATGGACTGCAGCCTACAAGGCTTCTCCGTCCATGGGATTTTCCAGGCAAGAGTACTGGAGTGGGTTGCCATTTCCTTCTCTGGCAATGGACATGAGTTTGAGCAAATTCCAGGAGTTGGTGATGGACAGGGAAGCCTGGCATGCTGCAGTTCATATGGTCTAAAAGAATCGGACTCAACTGAGAGACTGAGCTGAACTGTCAGCCTCGGAACAATGACAACACCCATGAGCATGTCATTTAGATGCTACTATATTACAGTGGATGCGTAATGAGGCTCCAGGTCCACTGGAAGCCGAATCTTCCACCTCCTTGGACGCTGGCAATTCTAACTCGTTTTTGTCCTGTCCTCAAGGGCTATGTCATTCTTTTAAAGGTTGTGCCCGCCCCCTTCTCTCCTGTCTCACTCCCACGCCAGCACTTGCCAGATGTAACGCCTCTTCTGTGTTTGTCTTGGAGCCTACAATCATTTATGAGTGTGGAGGTGGGGGGCAGTTGTCGCTTCTAAGAGCAACACACAGTAGAAACTTGATTTTCTATTGGAGTACAGTCCCTTTTTTTTTTTACTTCCTAGCTAGCTCAGTGATAAAGAGTCCGCCCACCAATGCAGGAGACTCTCGCCTTCTGAGATGGCCTGTGCTCTTTCTGCGGAGTGTTTCTCTCTAAATAAACCTTTATCTTTGTCTGTCAATGAATTCTTTCTGTGATGACACGTAAGTAACTTGAGCTTCATTACATCCTGAGAGCAGGTGTGTGATCTCGATGAAAAGAAAGTGGGTTCAGGGACTTCCCTGGTGGTCTAGTGGTTAAGGATCCACCTTTCAATTCAGGGGACGTGGGTTTGATCCCTGATTGGGGAATTAAGATCCCCGCTATGCCACAGGGCAATTAAACCCAGGCGCCACAACTGAGCCCACGTGATCTGGAGGCCGCGTGCCACAGCTAGAGAAAGCCAGTGCTCAGCAATGAAGATTCAGCCAAAAATACATTAATTAATTTTTTCATTTTTTATATTAATTTAAAACATTTTTTTGAAAAGGTAAAATCACAACTCTCATTAACTCATTTATGAGAAAGCTGGTAACCTCTTAGCAGCTTTTGAATATTCAGGAGTATTGAAATTGTTAGCAGGGATGTGTGTGGGTCAGCTGCTCACTGCTCGGAAGCCAATAAGCAAGCCGTGTTGGTGGAAAGGAAAACTTGCTTTATTTTAAATGCTGGCAACTGGCAAGGGAGGGTGGAGACATCTGTCCAAAGGTGGACTCCCCACCCCCATCCCACCCCTGGCCAACCAGTGGGGCAAGAGCTTTTATAGACAAAAGTGTAGGGGGGTGCATGCAGGGACTACATGCAGAAACAGCACAGTCAGCTCTGAGTCATCTTCAGACTGGACATCGGGTGGTCTGACCGGCATCATCTTGATTGTTTCAGGTACAGTTAATCTTCAGTCCCTAGGTCAGTCTGTTCCCATTTCTTTGAGGCCAGTTCTTGGAATTGCAGCAGCTCGGGTTGTGGGTATAGTCTGCTCATCATGGAGTTAACTTCTCCACTTGGGGTTTCAGTAGCTGTTATGACAGCTCCCAGGCTGTGGCTCAGAATATTATCTATAGTCCTTGAGAAAGAGCTAAAGGTCCTTGACTATGCTTAATGACTACATCATCATTCCTTGGTCTCCTCTGACTGTTCTCCTCTGTTTCTGCATTTCTCATTTATCTGATTAAATTTACTCTTTGACTAAAGTTCTCTACAGACCAAAGGCAGGTGTAGGATGCGGAGTGTGGTTGGGGGTGGGGTGGGCAAGGACCACAGGGTCCTGCTCCCTTTCAAAATGAATATACAAATATAGACAAGACTGACCTCTCCCGCAGCAGGTGAGAGAAATCAATGGGATCTCCCCCAACCTGGCAGAATTCGCACGTCTAGGGACAAGAATTATTCTGCACTGTGATTATCTGTAATGCACAGAGTTGTAAACTAGTTCAGTGGCAAGGAAATCTGGATAGCTCAGAAGGGTGTGGTCCAGACGATGCCCAGTTTTCTCTTGAAGCACACAGCTCTCCCTAAGAGTGTACCACATAATCTTTACAGGATTTTTTACCTTTCTTCCCAAGCAGGTAACACTTCGTGTACCCAGCAGTGATTGTCATTACGAACTGCAAATCCAGGTAGGGTGAGGCTACAAAACAAAGGATCCAGTTTCTTCAACAAGAAGAAAAATACAGCTACCACACTCTCCCTCAAGGACAGACTGCACTGTCTGTGGAGTGTGCTTCTCTCTGAATCCGAATAAATCTACTTCTTATCTAAAAAAAAAAAAAAGAAAGAAAGAAGAAAAAGAAAATACAAGTGATGGGGAACCCAAAGATAAACAAAGATAGACTTCAGAGGTACCACATCCTAAGTCACTTCACTTGTATCCGACTCTTTGTGACCCCATGGACTGTAGCCCCCCAGGCTCCTCTGTCCATGGGATTCTCCACGCAAGCATACTGGAGTGGGTTGCCATTTCCTTCTCCGAGGGATCTTCCCAACACAGGGATCGAACCCATGTCTCTTATCTCTCCTGCAGTAGCAAGAGAATTCTTTACCACTAGCGCCACCTGGGAAGGCAAGCCAGAGGTATTCCACCTGTCTGCAATGCCAGAACCTTGCTTGAACCTTGATGGCAATAAATTTCAAAATTCAGCGATTTGGGGATTCAACAGTTGGGAAATGCGATTACTTGACTATTTGGTGATGTTAAGAAATTATTATTGGGAATTCCCTGGCAGTGCATTGGTTGGGACTTGGTGCCTTCACTGCTGGAGTCTGGGTTGTTTCCCTGGTCACTCGGTTTAAAAAGGGGGGGGGGGGCGTTGCTACATCACAGCGTCTTAATCACCTGCTTCAGGTCAGGTACCACACCGGTTTATTTATGGACACATGTTGCCAGGGAGTGTGAGAGGATGGTCATGTCCCAGAAATCAGGTGAGTCCCTGGGACCAGCTGCCAAGTGAGAAGCTGCGGCCTCAGGCAGGAAAGAATTCAGGAGGGAGCCACAGCAGAGCAAAAGGGGGTTCATTTACGGACAAACAGTTTCCATGGACAGAATGCATCCCTCTCAGAAAGTGAGACGGCCCTGGGGTGTGGAGTATTTAGTTTTTACAGGCTGGGTGACAAACCTAAATATCATATTAAAAAGCAGAGACATTACTTTGCTAGTCCATCTAGTCAAAGCTATGGTGTTTCCAATAGTCATGTATGGATGTGAAAGTTGGACCATAAAGAAGGCTGAGTGCAGAATTGATGCTTTTGAACTGTGGTGTTGGAGAAGACTCTTGAGAATCCCTTGGACTACAAGGAGATCAAACTAGTCCATCCTAAAGAAAATCAACCCTGAACATTCTTGGAAGGACTGATGCTGAAGCTGAAGCTCCAATACTTTGGCCACCTGATGCAAAGAGCTGACTCACTAGAAAAGACCCTGATGCTGGGAAAGATTGAGGGCAGGAGGGGAAGGGGGTGACAGAGGATGAGATGGTTCGATGGCATCACCCACTCAATGGACTTGAGTTTGAGCAAGCTCCAGGAAATGATGAAGGATAGGAAAGCCTGGCATGCTGAGTGGCACAGAGTTGGACATGATTTAGCGACTGAACATGAACAACAGATTTCAGTGGCTAGGTGGGAGTGTTATTTCAACTCCTTTGGGGAAAGGGTTCAGTTCAGCCGCTCGGTTGTGTCCGATTCTTTGCGACCCCATGGACTGTAGCACACCAGGCCTCCCGGGCGAAACAGTAGGGATTTCCAGGAGTTAGACTACTATCTACTTTCTGGCCTTTTATGGTTGACCTGGGAAGTGCCCTGGCCTCAGTGGCTGTGTCAGTTAGCTAATGGATTAGGATAGGCATATAATGAGACTCGAGGTCCACCAGAAGTCAGAGCTCTTGCCACTTGGACCTACTTGGCTCTAACCAGTCAATGTCATATCCTCCATGGCTGGATCATTCTTGCCGTGGTTTTTCCCTGCCCCTTCCCTCCTGTCTCACTTCCAAATTTGGTTTTGCTTTTTCACAACTGAAGATATGCCTGCTGCGGTGAATACCCTCCACTATACTGTCTTGCTTTCATCTGGGTGTTCCTGACACCCAGAAGCGGCATTGCTGCTTTGCAGAGAGCCACTGAGCGTTTGTTTAAATGCTGATGGCCGATCCCGACAGTTCTAGGTGTCAACCATGTAATGCTGTGTCACAGAGCATACCACGGTCAAGCAGCTGAAAACGACAACAAACATTCTTTACCTACCATCCTTCCTCGGGGTCAGGAGAGGTCGAGCTGGGCTCTGGCTGTCTTTTTTTTTTTTTTTCTTTCTCTCGTTAAATTTGGCCGTGCTGGGTCTTAGTTGTGGCATGCAGGATGTAGTTCCCTAACCAAGGATCGGACCTGGGCTCCCTGCATTGGGAGCACAGAGTCTTAGCCACTGGACCAGAGGGAAGCCCCTGGCTCAGTGTCTCGTGAGGTTCCAAACAGCTGTGGGACACGGAGGATCGCTGTGCTCAGAAGGCCTGGCTGAGCTGGAGGGTCTGACTGCGAGACAGCTGGCTGGCGGCGGGCAAGTGGGGGCAGGTCTTGACAGAGGCCTCGGGTCCACACAGGCCTCCCCGCAGGGCTGCCCAAGCGTCTTTACAACGGGGTAGGGGCGGGGCGGGCTCCTGGAGCACAGTCAGAGCCAGACGCAAGGCTTGATGCCTTTTACAACCACATGTTTCCCTTTGTCTCATTCTGTCCCTGAGAACCAGTCATGAAGTCCAGCCCACGTTCAAGGACAGGAAGAAAGACTGGGATTCACCCCTTGGTGGGAGGAGAGTCAAAGATCTTCCAGGCATTTCTTTTTTTGAAATGAATTAAAATCTATTTATTTGGCCACCTCGGGTCCTAGCTGTGGGGTGCTGGGTCTTCACTGATGTGAGAGAGCTTAGTTCTCTACTTGCCCTGGGCGTGGACTGTTAATCACTGGACTGCCAGGGAAGTCCCTGCAGGTGTGTTTTTAAGCCACTCCAAGTTGCACATTGGTTCTGTTCCCGACCTGCCTAGCCCGACCTAGATAAAGCTCTCTTCTGGGAGTATGCCCAGCCTTGATACCTGATCAAGTTCCTCAATCCCCACCCTGGATAATCCCATTAGGCCGGTGCAGCAAGAATCCCCCTACCCTCGAAAAGTCTCTCATGTTAGTAATCTTCCAACAACCCCTCAGTCTGGCCTTAGCTGTCTTTGCTCTCTTCAGAGCTGAACCAGAGCCCTCCCCAACCGAGAGCTCCTGAGTGCAGTAGCCTTCTGAATAGTCTTTCTCACTGTTTCGACAGGTGTCAGAACAATATTTTCTTTACCAGCGTGGGAAAATGAGGTGTAAGATTTGCATTTCCTGAGTATTACTGTCATTGAACTCACTTCCTTTGTTTATACCCGCTGAGACTTCCTCTTCTGTGAACTTCCAGTAAAGACCCTTTATCATTTTTCTGCTTGGATGACTTTCTAATTATTAACTTTTAAAAGTTCTTTATCTAAAAAAAAAAAAAAAAGTCCCTGCAGTGGCTAAGGGTCCACCAGCCAACGCAGGAGACACGGGTTCGATCCCTGGTCCGGCAAGATCCCATGTGCCGAGGGGCAACTGAGCTGGTGCCCCAGCACTGCTGAAGCCTGTGTCCCCTGGAGGAAAGCAGCAAGAAGGCCCCGCACCACAGCTGCAGGCTGGCCCCGGCTCGCCACAGCGAGAGGAAAGCCTGCGCAGCCCCCGAGACCCGGGTCAGCCAAGAGCAAAGAGAAAGCCAAGGGCACTGGGAAAGAAAGTTCCTGTCTGCTGAATAGCTCTTCTCAGTTATGTTACAAGTCCATTCACTGATACACGTCATCATTTGCTTTTTGCTCACTCTCACTGCTGTATGTATTTTTAAACGTCTATTTATTTATTTGGCCCGGTCTTAGTTGTGGCACACGGGCTCACCCCCCTTGGAGCACTGGCTTCTCGAACTGCAGGGCGCCAGGACTTCGCTGCCCTGCTGCGCGCGGGGGTCTTGTTAATAGTCAGGGGTGGAGAGCGCGCCCCTGCATTGGAAGCCAGGCAGTGTGACCACTGGACCTCCCAGGGATTCTCTGGGTTCTGTCTTCTTTTGAGTGTTAACTGCTCACATTCATTCCTACTTATTTAATGGACTCAATATCATTTCTTGTGGTTTTGTACTTAAAAACATTTCATTTTTGGCTGTGTCATGCAGCTCTCAGGACTGTTAATTCCCTGACCAGTGAAATGGCCATGTCCTAACCTCTGGGCCTCCAGGGGATCCCCTGGATGAATTTTTCCATAGACTCTTTGCCACTGGCTGCAATGTCTCCGCCAGTCTCACTGTTGTCTGTCTGTTTAAGATGGCTGTGATCAAACTGCTCTGCAGATGATCACGGTGATGCCCTCCTTTAAGGTCCTCTCCACTGGACGGAGGCTTCAGACCTCCCTTCTGTGTACCACCGGCTACCTAGCGTCTCTGCTTCTGACCTCTCTCTCCTCCACCTCCCTTCTCTTGTCCTCACTCTGCTGAGCGCCAGCCCTGTTCTCTGTGCAGAAGTCCAGCCACGGGGGAGCACACAGAGCCGGACCCTCAGGGAACAGAGGCCTTGCTTGGAAGCTGCGGCGTCCCTGGGAGGACACCAGGTTATCTCTCTCTGAGGCCTCCCCCGCCCTGCCCATCCTGTCCTGTGGACGTTCCGGGCGGGGAACCACTGACTTGAGCTGGCTGCATCTTGAGATAACGGTCCCTCAAGCTCAGAGAAGACTGGGGCGTGTCCTCCCCACACAGTCCCCGGCCAGCGCCCCGCCTCGCTCCGGCCTGCTGTCCTCACTCACCCTACCGCTCCCCACCCGCCGGCTCCTCTCTCCTACCCCGGAGGGGTCCTCCCCAGTCTCTCTCTGCATCCGCACAACCACCAGAGGCCTGTCTCCTCCTTCCACAGCTCAGTCAAGGCAGGTAGCTACTGCCACCCTCAGGAGAGGACGCCCTCTCCCAGCCCCACTGGGCCTCCGCGGCCGCCCCACCCCCGCCCCTCCGCGGTCGCCCCGCCCCCGTCCCTCCTCCGTCACCCCTTCCCTGCCCCTCTGGGTGCCATGGGAAAACCACTGTGCTCTGTGCTCGGGCCACCTTCCTTTCCCCACCCCTGTCCTGGCTCGGTGTATCACCTCCAGAAGTGCATGAGTTTTCACCCTCAGAAAGGCCCTCAGCTGGACATCTGGCCTCCTCACCGCCCTGGGCCCCTGGAGGGCCTTGTCTTTTCCTAAACAAGCTCCTGCTCCGGCCTCCTTGTGACAAGGGGAGCTCTGCTGTCCCCTATGCGACTTGGGCTGACCCTTCCTCACGTATCACTCCCATCTACCGGTACTGGAGAACCTGCCTCCTCCCCAGGTTCCCAGCCAACACTGCCCTCTGAACCCAGTCCCTGCCCTCCTAAGGCCACCGCTTCCCTGGTGCCCCTCCAAACTAGTCTCTGCAACATGAGCTGGCATCTGCCTGCCCAGGCTGACCCAGGCTGGAGGACTGGGTCTGCTCTCTCACTTTCCTTTTATGCTTAGAAATTCCTTGAGGCCTGCCAACCACTCACTAGGCTGGACCTGCGGACACTGTCTTCAAACTGGAATGCTATGTCTGATCCCCCCAAAGTCCTCACCTGGTACAAAGCTGTGTGGTCGCCACCTCCCAGAAGTCCTCCTGGATGCCTCTCCCACTGGGGATGTCGGCTCCTAGACGGGCCCTGTCTACTCATCTTGTTTGGAGCCTCACACAGCGGTGTGCGCAGCCAGGACAGTGCTTCTCCGCTTACTTTCGCCCTCATCCACGGCTGTTCCCCACCCCCTATCTTTTCAACCTTGAGCCATCCCCAGCTCTGTCCTCCCCTCACAGCTCTCCATCCTCCACACACACCCTTTGCACTTGAGCCTCGCAGGATGGGGTCCTTTGGGGGTGTGGTGAAGAAAAATGAACACAAGAGCCTCTAGTTGGAGTGCAGGGACCCGGCTGCAGGCTGGCAAGCAGATTTACTCTGTTTACTTCAGTCGCTCAGTCATGTCCAACTCTGCGACCCCATGGACTGCAGCACGCCAGGCCTCCCTGTCCATCACCAACTCCCAGAGCTTGCTCAAACTCATGTCCATTGAGTCGGTGATGCATTGTGCAGTAGTCATCCCCTTCTCCTCCCACCTTCAATCTTTCCCAGCATCAGGGTCTTTTCCAGAGTCAGTTCTTCCCATCAGGTGGGCAAAGTATTGGAACTTCAGCTTCAGCATCAGTCCTTCCAATGAACACCCAGGACTGATCTCCTTTAGGATGGACTGGTTTGATCTCCTTGCAGTCCAAGGGACTCTCAAGAGTCTTCTCCAACACCACAGTTCAAAAGCATCAGTTCTTCAGCACTCAGCTTTCTTTATAGTCCAACTCTCACATCCACACATGACTACTGGAAAAACCATAGCCTTGACTAGACAGACCTTTATTGGCAAAGTAACGTCTCTGCTTTTTAACATGCTATCTAGGTTGGTCATAACTTTTCTTCCAAGGAGTAAGCCTCTTTCAATTTCATGGCTGCAGTCACCATCTGCAGAGATTTTAGAGCCCCCCAAAATAAAGTCTGTCACTGTTTCCATGGTTTTCCAGTCTATTTGCCATGAAGTGATGGGACCAGATGCCATGATCTTAGTTTTCTGAATGTTGAGCTTTAAGCCAACTTTTTCACTCTCTTTCACTTTCATCAAGAGGCTTTTTAGTTCCTCTTCACTTTCTGCCATAAGAGTGATGTCATCTGCATATCTGAGGTTACTGATATTTCTCCTGGCAATCTTGATTCCAGCTTGTGCTTTATCCAGCCCAGTGTTTCACATGAGGTACTCTGCATAGAAGTTAAATACGCAGGGTGACAATGTATAGCTTTTCCCTGTATATATATATGTACTCCTTTCCCGATTTGGAACCAGTCTGTTGTTCCATGTCCAGTTCTAACTGTTGCTTCTTGACCTGCATACAGAGATTTCTCAAGAGGCAGGTCAGTCTGGTATTCCCATCTCTTTAAGAATTTTCCACAGTTTGTTGTGATCCACACAGCTAAAGGCTTTGGCATAGTCAATAAGGCAAAAGTAGATGCTTTTCTGGAACTGTCTTGCTTTTTCGATGATCCAACGGATGTTGGCAACTTGATATCTGGTTCCTCCGCTTTTTCTAAATCCAGCTTGAACATCTGGAAGTTCAAGGTTCATGTATTGCTGAAGCCTGGCTTGGAGAATTTTGAGCATTACTTTACTAGCGTGTGAGATGAGTGCAATTGTGCAGTAGTTTGAGCATTCTTTGGCATGTCCCTTCTTTGGGATTGGAATGAAAACTGACCTTTTCCAGCCCTGTGGCCACTGCTGAGGTTTCCAAATTTGCTGCCATACTGAGTGTAGCACCTTCACAGCATCATCTTTTAGGATTTGAAATAGCTCAACTGGAATTCCATCACCTCCACTAGCTTTGTTTGTAGTGATGCTTTCTAAGGCCCACCTGACTTCACATTCCAGGATGTCTGGCTCTAGGTGAGTGATCACACCATTGTGATTATCTGGGTCGTGAAGATCTTTTTTGTATCATTCTTCTGTTATTCTTGCCACCTCTTCTTAATATCTTCTGCTTCTGTTAGGTCCCTACCATTTCTGTCGTTTATTGTGCCCATCTTTGCATGAAAAGTTCCCTTGGTATCTCTAATTTTCTTGAAGAGCTCTCTAGTCTTTCCCATTCTACTGTTTTCCTCTATTTCTTTGCATTTATCCTTGAGGAAGGCTTTCTTATCTCTCCCTGCTAGTCTTTGAAACTCTGCATTCAAATGGGTATATATTTTCTTTTCACTTCTCTTCTTTTCACAGCTATTTCAAAGGCCTCCTCAGACAACCATTTTGCCTTTTTGCATTTCTTTTTCTTGGGGATGGTTTTGATCCCTGCCTCCTGTACAATGTCACGAACTTCCATCCGTAGTTTTTCAGGCACTCTGTCTGCCAGATCAATTCCCTTGAATCTATTTGTCACTTCCACTGTATAATCATAAGGGATTTGATTTAGGTTATACCTGAATGGTCTAGTGGTTTTCCCTACTTTCTTCAATTTCAGCCTGAATTTGGCAATAAGGAGTTCATGATCCGAGCCACAGTCAGCTCTCGGTCTTGCTTTTGCTGATCGTATACAGCTTCTCCATCTTTGGCTGCAAAAAACATAATTGGTCTGATTTCCATGTTGGCCATCTGGTGATGTCCAGGTGTAGAGTCTTCTCTTGTGTTGTTGGAAGAGGGTGTTTGCAATGACCAGGGCGTTCTCTTGGCAAAACTCTTTCAGCCTTTGCCCTGCTTCATTCTGTACTCCGAGGCCAAATCTGCCTGTTACCTCAGGTGCTCCTTGACTTCCTACTAGATTCACTAGGAATCTCGGCAGACAGGAAAACACCTGTTGACCCTGGCGGTGCTTCTGTCCCCGCCCGCATCCAGCAGGCGGCGGCCGCTCAGGGGACCGCGAGGGAGGAACAAAGGGGAGGAAGGGGGAAACGGATTTACAGGGCGCCACCCCTTGCCAGAACGCATTCCTTCACGTCCTCATTCTTTGCTGGGTCGGCCGCGCCGGGCGGGGAGGTCGGGAGGGAGAACCTCTAACAGACTGGCCAGCCGGGAGCCCTGCGCCCCCAGCCCGGCCGCGCGGCGCCCCGCCCCTCGCCCCGCGGCCCCGCGCCGCCCCGGCCCCGCCCCCGGCCTGCCCCTCGCCCCGCCCCTCTCCCCGCCCCGCGTCCTCACGGCGCCTGCGCGGCGTGCCCACGTGACGCCCGAGGCCCCGCCCGCGCCCCGCCCCGCCCCGCG
>ML663582.1:910488-926403 GCA_007570785.1 Antilocapra americana
GCTTCAGCTTGGCCGTACCCCTGCCCTCCCACCGTGCTCACCGGGCTCCACCCTCCACACAGTGTGCCTGTTTCATAGTTCTCAACCCAAACCTCTAATCCTCGCAGCTGCTCTTTTTGCTTTGCTGGGTTCCAGTGTGCTGCTAAACCTTGCCCAGTGTCCTCCAGAGGTCCCCCAGAACTGTTTTGTTGGTGGAGAGCTGTCTAGTCTTGTCTAGGCAGCTGATTCCTGAGGGGAAGGGGAGAGTTGGATTCTTCTGTGTTACCAGTTTGTTGTTGTTTTTAATCTAAAGTTTGGCACAAGCTCATTAAACCATGCAACCTGTCCTGAACTGAGATGAGACTTCTTTATTTTTATCATACTTTTGGTTTATTGAAGTGTTTGGATTCGAGGTGTTGATTTTAGACCCCCATGGAGGGTTGTGACATCATACGTGTGGCGGAAAAGTGTTTTCTCCAGCTGAAAAGTTCTGGATTCTGAGATACAGCTGGTCTCAAGGGCGTGGAGGTGACATCGGGGCTGGAAGGAGATGTGCCCGCCCCCTCGGGGCCGAGGCCGCCAGTGGCACCTGGTGCTGTCTGGTCCGGACCTCGCGGCAGCGGACATGCCCCGTGTTTCTTTGTGGTCTGTGTGGCCTGTTGTCGCTCAGTTGTGTCCGACTCTCTGCGACCCCATGGACCACAGCACGCCAGGCCTCCCTGTCCATTACCAACTCCCGGAGTTTACTCAGACTCATGTCCGTTGAGTAAGTGATGGCATCCAACCATCTCATCCTCTGTCATCCCCTTCTCCTCCCAGTTTTTCCCAGCATCGGGGTCTTTTCAGATGAGTCAGTTATTCCCATCAGGTGGCCAAAGGATCGGAGCTTCAGCATCAGTCCTTTTCGTGACCATTCAGGACTGATCTCCTTTAGGATGGACGGGTTGGGTCTCCTTGCGGTCCCCGGACCCTCGAGTGCTGTCTGTGCCCTCCACTTCGTTGGTCATCCCCCGCCTGCTGGACACTTAGCAAACATCTCTTTTTGTTTTAATTGTGGTTTCTAAAACCCTATAAGCTTGGCCGTCGTCACCGCTCTCAGCGTGGAGCTCAGGAGCGTTAGTTCGTCCACTTTGCGGTGCAGTCTCCGGACGGTTTGGTGCTGCGGCACTGACCCTGCACCCGTGAACCGGCCCCCGCTGCCCTCGTCCTGGCCCAGGCAGCGCCTTGTGCTTCTGTCTCCATGACGCCCTCGGGGCCTCTCAGGAATGGAAGCAGGCAGTGTTTGTCCTTTGAGGACTGGCTGCTTTGGCCGAACAGCGAACAGCGTGTCCTCAAGGCTCATCCAGGCCGTCCTTCCTTTTCAAGGCTGAATAACGTTCTCCCGTTCGTTGCCCTGCATTTTGCTCATCCATCCGTCAGTCAGTGGACGCTGGTGGTTCCCATCTCTTGGCTCTCGTGAGGAAAGCTGCCGTGAGCATGGGGCGCAGATGTCTCTTGGAGGCCCTGCTGTCAGTTCGGGGGAGTATGTACTCGGACGTGGAATTGCTGGAACGTTCTGTGATTCTGTTTGGCGTGTCTTGAGGAGCCCCCAAACTGTCTCCCACAGCAGCTGCACTAGTTTACACTCCCACCGGCACCACACAGAGGTTCTGAGAGAAGAGTCTAACAGGAAGCGGGCGAAGCACCTGCTCTTTCGGAGGGAAGTGAGAACAGCTGCTAAACCCGCGAGCTGAGCCTCCGTCCGTCTGTCCTTCCGCCCGCTGCCCAGGTTCTCCCTCGCCCCCTGGCGGCTGGAGCCGATGTCCTCTCCCTCTGCTTCTAGGGGTGTCCAGGGCAGGCCCCCTGCCCCCCGGGTGGTGCTTCGTGACAGGCTGTGGCCAAGGCATCCATGCGTAAGTGTGTGGAGCCCTCTGAGCCAGCACTGGCTTTCCTGGAATTGACCCTGGCATTCCCACCAGCTCCTGGGGCAGGGCCGTCTGTCGGGTGAAATGACGGGAGATGAGAAGGAACCCTGGGCGACCCGGGCGTGTGGTTATGTCCATCGTGACCTTTGCAGAAGGCAGCCCTGTGGTGCTGATAATCCAGGCCTTTCCCAAGATGCCCTGTGAAGGCGAAGCCAAGTGCGGGTCGAGGCATGGGCCCTGCCTCGGGATGGTGCCGCCCTGGGAGGACGGCTGGGGGCTGGAGCCAGGAGGGACGGAGCCTTTCCCCCTTCCATACCCTCTCAGTCTTGAGTGTGCGTGCGTGCGTGCAGCCACTGTCAGCTTGTTGCTCTCCACCCTGCCCTTTGGAGCCTGGAGTCTGAAGTTCTTCGGTCAGACCTGGGGTCACTCCCCCACGGCACTCTCTCTGCCTGGTCTCCGTCCAGACCCGATCCTGCCTGGCAGCATGTGGCCCAGGCTCCCCCCGCCCGGCGGCCAGCCTGCAAGGTCGTCCTGGTCCTGGGCGCCCGCCGCCACCTCAGGGAGGGGCCCCTCTCCCCCTGCCGGCCCCTCGCACCCCTGAGGCTGGCCGCTGCTCCGTCCAACCCCCGTTTCAGTCCACGACAGTGACTCCACACCTGGCAGTGCCCTGTCTTCTGTCCATACCCCAGCTTTAGCTTCATGCGCGGGGCGTCTTGCCGCTTCTCTCCACTGTGGAGTCAGCCCTGTGACCGGTTCCTGGTGTTGAGTAGCTGCAGGGGCAGGGATGCCGAGCAGAGGCTGTTTCCCCTTTGTTTCCCGTTGGTCCTCTCCCGCTGAGCCCCGGGAGTCCCACGGGTGGACGCAGCAGAAAGCCCGCTGGCCATGCGCCCAGGGGCGTGTGTGCAGCTCCTGGGGCGTGTGAGACGGAGGTTTCCAGAATGGCCCCAAGCTTGGTCAGGAGCTGTGGGCGCCTCCATGGGATGGCTTGGGTACGACCAGCCTCAGCCAGCCCCTCTGGCAGCCCCGTGGGCACCACCCAGCTGTGCCCTGTCTTCCCTGTGTAGGGGCATGTTTGCTGGGGGACTGAAGGAGATGGAGCAGGAGGAGGTCCTGATCCACGGCGTGTCCTACAATGCCATGTGCCAGATCCTGCACTTCATCTACACGTCCGAGCTGGAGCTCAGCCTGAGCAACGTCCAGGAGACGCTGGTTGCCGCCTGCCAGCTTCAGGTGAGGCTCCGGCCAGAGAGGAGGGAGTCCTCCCTTCATCCCCTGCCGCCCGGCTCTGTTTCAGGTTTAATGCGCTGGGCTTCTCCGCAGCGTTGATTCTAAAGCGCTTCTTACCGGGTATGACACTTCCAAGCGCGCGGCCCACCAGGTCCTGTTTGTTGGTGTTGCCACTGACTTGGTGGCTTGTCCCCCATGTGCTGGCCGTCTGAGGTGCCCCAGGGACGGGGGTCCCAGGCCCAGACCCCTAGCCTGGGCTTGACGGCCCGCTCTGTCCACAGATACCGGAGATCATCCACTTCTGCTGTGACTTCCTCACGCCCTGGGTGGACGAGGACAACATCCTCGACGTCTACCGGCTGGCCGAGCTCTTTGACCTGAGCCGCCTGACCGAACAGCTGGACGCCTACATTCTCAAGAACTTCGTGGCCTTCTCGCGGACTGACAAGTACCGCCAGCTGCCCCTGGAGAAAGTCTATGCCCTCCTGAGCAGCAACCGCCTGGAGGTGTCCTGTGAGACGGAGGTGTACGAGGGCGCCCTGCTCTACCACTACCCTCCGGAGCAGGTGCAGGCCGACCGGCTCCCGCTGCATGAGCCGCCCAAGCTCCTGGAGACCGTGCGCTTCCCCCTCATGGAGGCTGAGGTCCTGCAGCGGCTTCACGACAAGCTGGACCCTAGCCCGCTGAGGGACACCGTGGCCGAAGCCCTCATGTACCACCGAAACGAGAGCCTGCAGCCCAGCCTGCAGGGCCCGCAGACCGAGCTGCGCTCGGACTTCCAGTGCGTCGTGGGCTTCGGGGGCATCCACTCCACACCGTCCACCGTCCTCAGCGACCAGGCCAAGTACCTGAACCCACTGCTGGGGGAGTGGAAGCACTTCACCGCATCCCTGGCACCCCGCATGTCCAACCAGGGCATCGCGGTGCTCAACAACTTCGTGTACCTGATCGGAGGGGACAACAACGTCCAGGGCTTCCGCGCCGAGTCCCGCTGCTGGAGGTAGGCCTGGGCCGGGGACTGCCCGTGGTGTGGGCTCCGCCACTCCTGTCTCCTCTCCCAGGAAACCCACACCCCCCAGACACCCCCGCCATCTGGCGGACACCAGGCTGCGGGGAGTGCCTGAAGAGCGGTCCAGGCCTGGGAGCACGGGCACCCTGGGACCCTCTGCTCTTGCAGCCGGCCCAGCTTCCCTGTCCTGTGCCCTTAGCTCCACTCTCCTGGCTGCACAGCTTCCTTGGAAGGTGGCTGCCTGTCACCCCGCTCTTCCAGCGCACAGTCCTCAGCCTGGGGATAGGGCAGGCCCACAGGCCCTGCCGCACCTCAGGCCAAATCCCCCCACACCCAGCTCTGCCGTCAGCCATGTGCCGGGCGCGAGGTCCCGGAGCAGGCCGTGCTCTTTCTCAGTCTGTGGGGCTGGGATCTTCCGAGCCTGTTCGTTTGGGCCCGAGCAGGGGAAGTGGAGCAGCGCCCCAGGCCTCTGCTCCTGTAGGCTTTCAGGCTGGTCTCTGCACCGGGGCCTCTGTCTGGGAAGCTTCCGCCCCCACAGACAGACAGGCGGCAGGGCAGACACGGGTTGCTGGCTGCTTCAGGCAGCTGTGCGTTGGTGCCCACTTTGCTCAGGGGCAGGTCTGGCCAGCCACACCCCTTGGGTGGCCTGGAGCCTGGGACTCCAGGCCACAGGCTCCAGGCCAGGAGGAGACAGCCAGAGCAGCCCTTAGCCTCCCCTGCCGTCTCGGCCCCAGGACACACGGGAGACGCAGAGCTTGGCACACTTGGGGGTCAGATGGGAAGTGGGTGCTCAGTTCAGAAGGGAGGAAACCATCCCTTCATACTCTCGCCGCTGGCCACCCATCCCGGCTGGCCTCCCACCTGGCAGGGACAGTTCTCAGTGGCAGCTCAGTTCCCAAAGGCGGCCGCCAGGGGCCCTCTGCGGCCCCGCCCTCCTCCCTGGGAACAGGCTGACAGCTGCTAGGCTCCCTTTGGCCTGTCTCCTGACTTGAAGTGGAAGGAGGCCCTGGGTGCCAGCACCGAGGGCCGTGATGTCAGCCCGGTGAGTGCCCGGCTCCAGCGCTCATAGCCTCACTCAGCCTCGTCTTTCCTGAGTGGTCGGAACGTGATCTGCCCTGAGCCAGGTGCCCTGAGGCGCAGGAGCACAGACGTGGGCCACAGTGCTTTAAGAGCCTCGTCACTCCTGTTGGCCCCGCGGTCCCTCGTGGTAGCTTCCCTCAGCAGGCAGCATAACCCCACCAGGCGCAAAGCTGAGCGAACACCGGGACAGTAAAGCTGACGCCCAGACGCGCTCACACCCGGCTCTATGTGGTCTTCCTGGTTGGCAGGGAGGGGCCGTGGCAAGAAGCAGCGGCTGCCGACTGCATTTCACTTGTGTTTGGGGCAAAGGCTACAAAAGGGGTGTCTGGCTGGAGGCCATTGTGCCTAGGCGTCCAGTCGAGAGGCCATAATCGGGGGCCTCCCTGAGTGAGCATAGAGCCGGGGGGACCTGTGAGGCCACAGAGACGGAGCGATGGAGGTGCTGTGGGGACAGCCATCGGGCAGCTCGGGGCAGACAGCGGTGGGTCTCGAAACTGCCCTGAGTCTACCTGGAGGCCTGGAGGGCCTGGTGCCACCGCCTCCACCGGAGGCTCCTGGCCCCGCCCTCCAGGCTTCGGGGGCGTGCTGGGGGAGGGCCTGCTCTGTGACACGCTGTCCCCTGTCCCCCACGAGGTACGACCCAAGGCACAACCGCTGGTTCCAGATCCAGCCGCTGCAGCAGGAGCACGCGGACCTGTGTGTGTGCGTCGTGGGCGGCTACATCTACGCAGTGGCGGGCCGTGACTACCACAACGATCTGACTGCCGTGGAGCGCTACGACCCCGCCACCAATTCCTGGGCCTACGTGGCCCCGCTCAAGAGGGAGGTAAGGAAGCCCCCCAGGGACCCCTCCCAGATACACAGAGGGAGTGGAGGCCAGGCCAGGGCCCAGAGCCCTCTTGCCTTCATGAGCTGTGCCCTGAGCTTGGGTGGGGGCCCCGGAGGCTGAGCCAGCGTGTCGAGAGAAACCCCTTCCCGAGTTCCACCCCCTCTGGATCTCCCCAACCCTGGCCCCCTGCGGTTCGTTGTGGAAGGAAGCCTTGTCCTTGCCTGTCCCTTGGCTCCACCAAGGTGAGCCGGGCGTGTCCAGAGGGGAAGTTAGACTAGAGGGAGGGGCGGGAGAGGCAGGACCCCACAGCCTCAGACCCCCGGAGAGCAGGTCTTTCACAAAGCCAGAAACATGTCAGAAGTGCTGTTTCCTGTTTGTGTTTCTGTAAACCGTGTGTCCTGCGCAGCACCTTGTTTTTTTCCAGCTTGAAGATGTTAACCTGTTCATCATGCAGAGGTGATGCTCTGAGGGGCTGTTTCTCTGGGCTTGTGGACTTGAGGCGCTGAGACCCTGGCCCTCAAACCACACGCAGGACCTGAGGGGCGAGGGCCCTTGCTGGTCTGTGCTGCAGTCCAGGTTGCAGCGTCTGTGCCCCCCTGGGCCCGCGCAGAGCAGAGCAAGGAGGCTGCGTCCACCCGAGGCCTTGGCCAGATGGGCGCTCTGTGTCCCTGCCCCTGCCCTCCCCTCCCCTCTTTACCACTCCCCCTTGCCCAGCCGCCCTCGACAGCCTGTGTGGCCCCACGGAAGGCCAGGACTCCCCACCAGGGTCCTCCCAGGCCAGGGAAGCCAGCATGCCCCCCCACCCCGGCCACTTTGGGGAGAAAGCCCTCTGGAGAGCATTCCCTGCCCGTTCAGGAGAAGGGGGCATATTGTGCTGTGGAGAGACCCGGGTTCTTGAGACGGAGGACCTGGGCGGACCCCAGCTCTGGGGGAGGGGGAGGGGCTCCGGGGGCTCTTTGTCTGGACGCGGGAGGCTGCGCTTCTCAGCCTGGCCACAGAGGGGCAGCCTCGGCCTTCAGCCGGCGCACGGCCTGGCTTATCACTTGGGGCTGTTCCTTCAGCAGCCCTTGATTGAGCACCTTCTGGATACCAAGCCCTGGGGATCCAGTGGTGGCAGGGACTGAGCCTAGCGGGAAAGAGCACGCTCAGTCACTGCGCTCGGGCTGAGCCCAGCAGTGCTCGAGGAGGGGCTCCCGGGCCGGCCTCCCTGGACGGGGAGGTATCACTGAGATCATGTCCAGGAAAGATGGCAGCTGTTGGGAGAAGCAGAAAGAACCTTCCAGGCTGGGAGGAGGCGGCAAAGCAAGGGGAGTACGTGTGGAGAGACCGGGGTCGAAGGAGCGGGCTGTCCTGTGGGTGGTCCAGGTGTGGGCTGTGGGAGGGAATGCACTCCCTCCCACAGGGAGAGACATGACAGGCGTGAGCCGCCGGGTACAGCCAGTTGGCAGCCAGGCATTGGGAGGCCAGACCGGAGCTGGAGATGTGTGAGTGTAGGACCGTGCTGGCCGGCGGTGGCTCTGATCAGCTCGGGCGTGGTGCCAGGCCAGGAACCTTCAGGTTTCTGCAGGGCCTGTGGCTGGGCGAGCCCAGAATCCCACCTGTTTCAGGATCCTTCCCATTTCCTTCTGCCCAGTACCACCCGGAACTCAGCACGTGTGAGCAAAACTCGGAAAACTCAAAAGGCAGTGATGAGATGACAACCCAGCGAAGGATCTGGGGACCTTGATCCGAGAGAAGATGGAAAGACAGCATGTCGCGTTTTGTGGCATGCCAGGGAGCTGTGCTGAGGGGGTTTGTAGCACTGAAAGCATTCATTAGGGAAGAAAGAAGACCTCAGATGAGTACGCTCATCCCTCAAGAATCTAGAGAAATGAGAGTGAACCCAAAGCCAGCAGAAGTGAGAGAACAAATACCAGAGTGGAAATCACAAAGTTGCAAGGAAAAGGACAGAGGGAAATCAGTGAAATGACCGGGTCTTCACAAGATCAGTGAAACTGACAAACCTCTAGGAAGCCGGAGGAAGAAAGTGAAAGCAATTTAAAGTATCAAGAACGGGTGGGGGAGGGGTGCATCACTAAAACCCTGTCAGGGTAGTGAGGGGCACCTGGACAGAGGGCTACACCTGTAGATCGACAGCTCAGATGGAACGCACCGGTTCCTCCCAGACAACATGCTGCAGGCCCCCAAGACCAGCAGGTCAGTTGGCTCTGGGCCGCTAAGGAAATGACGACCAACTGACTTTTAAAGAAAATAGTAGAAAATGGAGGAGGGACGATACTTCTCAGTTCACCTTATGAAGCTATTGTCACCAAAACCAGACAAGACAGCAGCCTCCCCGCCAAAAGAACACGTGTGTCGCAATTATATATGAATATTCGTAACTAAGGATTAGCGATATTCTCCTCTCCCTCCAGAAGAAGTTCATGACCAGATAGAGTTGATTACAAAGACTGGTTCCTTACCCGAAGTTTAACCAGTGTGATTCACTGTATTTAAAATCACAGGATCTTCGCAGAAAAAGGAGCTGATAACAAGCCTGCAGGCTTGGCGGGCCGTGGGGGTCGGGAGGCGGAGGTGGGGGGAGGCCTCTGAAGACGGTGCTGTGATGACCTCTGGGTGCCGCGCAGATGTCCGCTTGGGTGTGGGCAGAAAGAGGGGCTGCGTTCTGATGGGGAAGCGCAGCATTGCCTCTGGGCCCTGGAGTCCTCTTCCGTGGGGAAGGTGGTGGAGGGCGCGGTGGGTCCAGCGAGGATCCGGCCGACCGCTAGGAGGAGCCGGGGTCCTGGCGCGTGCGCCCACGCCGCTGCCCGCCCACAGGTGTACGCCCACGCGGGCGCTGCGCTGGATGGGAGGATGTACGTCACATGCGGCCGCCGCGGGGAGGACTACCTGAAGGAGACCCACTGCTACGAGCCGGGCAGTGACACCTGGCACACGCTGGCCGACGGCCCAGTGCGGCGGGCCTGGCACGGCATGGCCACCCTGCTGGACAAGCTGTACGTGATCGGGGGCAGCAACAACGACGCGGGCTACCGGCGGGACGTGCACCAGGTGAGCGGGCGTCCCTAGGCAAGCGGGCGGGCTGGCGGCGGCCTGGGGAGGGGTGCGGGGCGCAGGGCGCAGGGCGCAGTCCTGTTTGCTAGAGCGGCTTCAGCTTCTCAGCCAAGCCGAACAGAGCAGCAAGGTTTCCCGTGGCTCCGCGTCCACCGCTTCCTTGCACTGGGCACCCTCACAGCTGATGACTTGGTGGCCTGGGGTCACTTCTAGGGGTGTACGCTCGGGGTTGAGACAGCCGGCACGTGGCCACCACTAGGGAATCAGAGAAGAGTGTCACCCATTCTCACGGTTACTAAAAGATTCGATTTAGCGTAACCACACGGCAGAGCTCTGGGAAACTCGAAAAGGGGGACGGTTTGCTGACTCCCGGCAGGCCCAGAGTGCTAGGCTCCGCCCCCCAGCGGCTGTGCAGAGCTCCGTGGAGCGGGCGACCCAGGATGGCCAGGTTGAGGCTGGCTCCGTGACGTCTGAAGCAGCCTTTGCTTCTTGGAGCCCGTTGGCTGGCTGGCTGTGCTCTGACTGGTGCTCGGGCCAGCAGCACCCACATCAGGAGAGGACTCCAGGAACACAGCCTCCCTGGCTCTCAGCCCCACCTTGCTGGACGTTCTTGGATGGGACGCTCCAGCGTTTCATTTCCTGTCACTGCGGGGATGGACCCCACGAGTGTGGTGGCGGTCTGTCTTGCACTGCACAGTCTAGGGGCGTTTCCTCGGTGGAGCCCCAGGAGGGTCGGCACCCTGTCAGCCAAGGCGTCTGCATTGCTCAGCTCACTGCCATAGGGCCAGGTCCCACTCCTTGCTGCAGGCTGAGGCCCTTCTTGGCTTCCGGAAGCCTCCGGGCCAGCCGCTCAAGCTCCTTCCTCTTCCAAGCCCGCAGCTCCTCTCCCATCTCGGGCCTTCACACGTCCCCTGCTGTTTCCAGGGGCTGTGCAATTAGGGGGTCCCTGGAGATCAGGAGAGCCCATCCGCCCTGTCCACGTCCCTGTGCTCACTCCTGCAGAGGTCGGCAGGGCCCTGGTGGCCAGGCCCCCTCCAGGCAGGAGGAGCAGGGCTGGCGTCTGCGTGGCCCTGGTTGACTGCATGATGCCGCCCTGACTGCCCAGACGGGTGCCCAAGACGGCTTCGCCAGCCCCAGCCAGTGCCTTTTCTTCCCCAGTGGCCGCTCACTAGCAGCTGACGGCTTGTCCCTGAGGTTCTGTTTTGCCTTTCTTGGATTACTAGGAGGTTGAACGTTTTCCCGGTTTCCATGTTTACTACTTAGGATAACTTTGAGGACAAGGTGATTTTTTTTTTTTCTCATTTTTTGGCCGCATCGCATGTCTTGTGGGATCTTAGTTCCCTGACCAGGGATCGAACCTGGGGACCCCAGCGGTGAAAGCGTGAGTCCTAACCACTAGACTGCCTGGGACTTCCCAAGAGCATGTTGACAGTCTTCACGCCT
The DNA here is from genome assembly GCA_007570785.1 of Antilocapra americana. Lineage (NCBI taxonomy): Eukaryota > Metazoa > Chordata > Mammalia > Artiodactyla > Antilocapridae > Antilocapra > Antilocapra americana. The sequence continues at coordinate 921,014 of ML663582.1, forward strand.
CAGCAAGCCCGTCTCCTTATTTTATCTGCACCTCCTCTGGGGCTGCGTGCGCTTGGCTTCTGAGTTTCCACTTCAGAGGTGAAGGAGAGTGAGCCAGCACCCCCAGGCCAAAGGGGAGACACCTCCGTGCCTGGGGCCACCGGCTAACTGAGGGGCCGGGAAGGGGGCAGAGCGGCAGCGCGGTCGGAGCCCTTCCTCTGGGAGTCCCTCCGCCCCCTGAGAGCCCACGCCTCCCCTTGCAGGTGGCCTGCTACAGCTGCAGATCCGGGCAGTGGTCCTCCGTCTGCCCGCTCCCAGCCGGGCACGGGGAGCCGGGCATCGCTGTGCTGGACAGCAGGATCTATGTGCTGGGCGGCCGCTCTCACAACCGGGGCAGCCGCACGGGCTACGTGCACATCTACGACGCGGGCAAGGACAGCTGGGAGGAGGGGCCGCAGCTGGACAACTCCATCTCAGGCCTGGCCGCCTGCGTGCTCACCCTGCCTCGGGCCCTGCTGCTCGAGCCGCCCCGGGGGACCCCTGACCGCAGCCAGGCCGACCCAGACTTCGCCTCCGAGGTGATGAGTGTGTCTGACTGGGAGGAGTTCGACAACTCCAGCGAGGACTAGGGTCCCGGGGGGGTGTTGGGGAGGTCCTGGGCGCCCCCACCCCGCCCGTTGGCAGGTAGGCAGGTATTTTGGGTGTCGCAGACCTGTGGCAGGAACCCTTTGGGAAGGCACCAGGCCCTCCCCCTCACTAGCGCGGCTGGGACCGGTGCATCACCACCGGCTGTCCTAGCCCGTTGGGCTGAGGGGCGCCTTCTCCCAAGGGACCTGGGGACAGGCCCCACACGGGCAGGAATGGCTCAGGCTGGGCCCATCACCAGCCCAGCAGCTCCCGGGGACAGAAGTGGGGGCAGAGAGCCAGCCAGGGGCGAGACTGGTTGTGATGACAGGGTCTTGCAGCTGGACCTTCCCGCCCCTCTGTTGTTGATAATGAAATAAAGCACCTTCTGCGAGGCACGTTGCTCTTCTTTGGCCTGAGCCTCGCTTCTGCTCACAGCTCCTGGGGCCTGGCTTCTGGGTGGGAGCCCAGCCCTGGCTGGACGGTGTCACCAGGACACCTGTCCCTGTCTGCTGACCCTGGCTGGAGCATCTCTCTTGCTGAGGACCTCTCCTGTGAACTAAGGTTCCGGCCGTCTTAGCGCCAAGGAAAGCCCAGCACCTGGGGTGAGGGGTGGGGGGGCGGGAGAGCCTCGGGGTCGCCTGTCTGTTGTGTCTGAGTGCCTCGTGTGGAGGGGCCTCTCTGCTGCCTCCAGGTAAGGCTCAAGGGCTCTCCTGAGTGAGTGGGACCCGCAGGCTGGGGTTCCAGTGCCACTTTCTGCACCGCCCAGCCTCCACCAGAGCACAGTCCGCTCCTGCGGGGTCCTCTTAGCCCACCCCTGCAGACCCCCTCTGCTCTGGGTCTCTGTCCCTGTGTTGGAGCCCGTAAGACCTGACCTGGGCAGCAGCCTGGCCCTGCCGTGGACCAGTGCAGCACTGGCCCACGGCCAGCAGCCCGCTTGCTCCTCCCTGAGCCCCGGCAGCCTGCCTGCCAGCTTGGCAGGCTCTCTGGCCTGCACTCAAGCCTTCGTTCCACCCTCTCCCTTCCAAGTCGGCCTCCTCCAGGAGCCGTCCCCACCAGGCCCTGGCTCTGGGCCTCCACTGTCGGCCTCTGTGCCGCTCCGTCGTATGGGCAGTTCTTCAATCTGGTATTCACCTGGCACAGGCCAGGCAGACGGGCGGTCCCCCATTCTGCCTGTACCCAGACTTCTGATGGGGGCGTGGGTGGGGGTAAACTTGGCATCAGGTGGGAGGTGGGCCTGAGACAAGGCTGGGGACAGTCCTGTCCTGTGGGCAGCAGACACAGGTGGCACACGGCCAGGGGTGGGGGGAGCTGTGGCATTCAGCCAGTCCTGGGGTACCCGTCACAGGGGGGCCTGAAGGAGCTCTGGGGCTGGATGGGGCAGGGAGGGGATGGAGCCTGAGATTCCTGTTCTGAGGGTGACACCTCTAAAGCCCGGAGCAGGGTAGACAGAGCAGCCACACTGACCTCTGCTGGCAGCCCTAGGGGCAGCCCCCCCCCCCCCCGGGGTTCCGTGGGAGGGGCGAAGGCCCTGGGAGATGGGGCCGTGGCCTACAGAGCTGCCAGAAGCGGCTGGCCTCTTGACTTGCCCCAGAGAAGTGTTTGCGTCCGTGATGGCAAGAGTGCGACTTCCCTGCCACCCTGCCCACAGCCGCCCCCATCCTGCACCAGCGGGGCTGATGGAGGGGGCCCCCAGGGGCCCCCACCCCACCTGCCACCAGCCCAGCGGTGCCCACAGCCTTGGTCTTGTTGGGCCTGTCGGGACCTTTGTTCCAGGCCCCTTCCTTCCTGATGGGCCCCCACATGACTGAGGCGGAAACCCTCCTCGGGGAGCCGGCACACAGCCCACCCCCCACCCTGGCCCTGCCTCCGGCTCTGAGGTCTCCAGAAGCCCAGCACCGCTCTGCTGGGAGTTGGCCACCCCTGCCGTCCCCTCCGAAGGCCCGTCCGCCCTCCCTGCTCCTCAGCCTGGAGCTGGGTCTGACCCTTCTGCTCGCTTCTTCCTCCAGGTCCCCCAGCCCAGTGCACCCCCTTTCTCCTCGGCCCCTGCTCTGCTCTGTCCTCACCCCACTGCTCTGGATTTAGGAGTCTCGGGCCTCCAGGCCTGGCTCCACCTGGATTTTTTCCTCTGGGACCAACGGCCTCCCAAGCAAAGTCCCTCTCCCAGGCCCCTAGCACACCTTCTCACCTTGACAAGGGCTTGCAAGCAGGGGCTCCGTCCAGGACTGTCCCCACCGCCGCCCCTGCCACCTGCCTTTACTTCCAGGATCTTGGAGCCAGCGCGGGCCATTCTACTCCGGCATCGCTGCCGACTGTCCCTATGGGGCCCCCTTCGCCCAAGCCTCTGGTCCAGACCCAGCCTACCAAAAGCCTCAAGCGCCGCCGTGGCTGCAGGCTTTGACTGTGCCCGGCTCAGAAGCTGACCGCACCGCCGGGCGCAGGAGGGCCTCGCCGCGGGAGCAGAGACCGGCTGAGGCCCTGACCTGCGGTCCCGAGGCGCCGCTGGCCAGGGGGCTTCGGTGCGCCGCTCCTGGCGCCCAACCGCCTCCCGCCGCCACGGGGCCTGGCCTCGCAGGGCCCGCTTCTCCGGTGGGTGTCTGGGGAGGGGAGGGAGGGAAAGGCGCGGCGGCCGGGAATTCCTCCCGCGGGCCCCTTCCAAGTTCGCCCCAAGTTTGCGCGCGGCCGCCTGGGGGCGGGGGCCGCGCGGAGGGGCGGCGGCGCGGCCGGAGGGTGGGGTCTGGCGCGCGGGGCGGGCGCTGCCGCCTGGCCGGCCGCGGCTGGCCCGGGATCAGGGAGCCGATGTGGAATTTCCTGCCGGGCCCGGCGCCCCTCCTGCCGCCCCCCGCCCGGCCGTGCACTCCGCTTCCGGCCGCTCTCGCAGCGGCCGCACCCGCGCCCGCGCCCGCCCCGCGCCTGCCCCGCGCCGCATGGAGGGCGCAGGGCCCCGGGGGGCCGGGCCGGCGCGGCGCCGGGGAGCCGGGGGGCCGTCGCTGCTGCTGCTGCTGCTCTGGCTGCCGCCCGGCCCCGCGGCGCCCCAGGAGCTGAGCCCGCGCGGCCGCAACGTGTGCCGCGCACCCGGGTAGGAGCCGGCCGGGCTGGGGGAGGGGGCCGGGGGGAACGCCTGGGGCCGGGACAGGGGAGGGGGCTCCGGGGAGCGCCTTGCGCCGAACGCGCGAGCCCCTTGGGTAGCCCTCCCCGACGCCGGCTGTGCTCCAGGCCGAGCCCGGGCGCCGGGCCACGACGGTGCGTCCGAGGATACTCTCGGGCGAGAGAAGAGCGGAGGGCAGCGGGCAGAGACACGCGGCGTCCGAGATTTCAGACCCAGAAAAGAAGGACCCTTGGGCCCGGTTGGGAGGGCCGTAAGAAGACGGGAAGCGCATTCCAAGCCCATAGCAGGGCATGTGCCAGGGCCTGAGCACACCAGTGTGGCCGGAGCCGGGAGGGAGGGAGGCTGAGAGGCCCCGGGGGTTCTCCTCCCTGCGAGGAGGGAGCCAGGGAGGTCTCGAGGCGAGTGGGAAACACAGATTGGCGTCTTAGGAAGAGCGGACGTGGGTGGGAAGAGGGTGGTCACGGAGCGGGGCGTCGAGGAGCCTGCGTTCCAGTGGGCCAGGAGCGGGAACGGGACAAGGGCGTGCGCCGGCCTCGGGAGGATGCGGCCCCTCCCGGGTGGGATGCGGGTACCCCGAGGAGCCGGCTGGGGAGGCCTTGAGGGTGGGGGGCGGGGAACCGGGGCCCAGGACCGTGCACGGACACCGAGAGCGCGAGCCAGAACCCGGGGGCGGCGCCGGGGTCGGAGGGCCCTGGAGGCCCGTCAGGGGCCACTGCGAGGTCAAGGGCATCTCCGCGCGGGGGCGGGGAGCCGGCGCATGCGGGTGCTTTGGCGCGGGCGGGAGGCGCCAGGCGGGCGGGCAGCTGGAGAGGCGGCCACCGACCCCAGGCAGTCGGGTACGCCCGGGGCCGCAAGGCCCAGGGAGGCCGCGTTCGGGGGCAAGGCGGTCGCCGCAGACAAGGGGCTGTGAGGGGCCGCGCGGGGTTTCCGAGCTCGCATCCCGAGGCGCGCAGACCCCTCCCCGCTGCCAGCCCCGCCTCCGGGGCGGGGGCCGGCCTGGCCCGCCATCTGCTTCACATCGACGCCGCCGCCGCCGCCTCCCGGGCCTCCGGGGCCTCCCCGGCCCCAGGAATGCGGCGGCGGCGGCGGGCGGGGCTGCCTGGAGGGGGGATGGCGCGATCGCCGCCGGCCTGTGCCTCGCCTCAGTCCTCCTTACCCGTGGGGGTCCCTACCGAGGACCCGATGGCCGCCGGCCGCTCTTCCCCGCCCCGGACCTCCCCATCGGATGGCCTGTTTCAGTAGCCGGGAGCCTGGGCTGGGTTTCAGTTCCCGGGGCCTCCGCATCTGAGTGGGCTTGGGCAATCGCTTAACCTCTCAGGGCTGGGCCCTGCTCCTGACAAATGGGGTCGGGGCTGGCATCCGCCTAGGGGAGGGGAGGGAGGGGGGATCACCCTGGTCCTGTGTGGAGCTGGGTAACAGGAAGACCACCACTGGGGGCCCTGCTTCCCTCCCCAGGGTCTGGACCATCTCCTCCAGGACCTTGCCAAGGCTGGGCCTTTCGAAGCTCCACTAGCTGTTCCTCTGCCTGGAGGCAGGAGGACTGTGGAGGGGAGCCCCTCTGTCAGTAAAACCCCAGAGGCTTTCTGTGTGCAGGCCTGGCAGTGCCAGGGTACAGCTGTCCTGTGTGCCGTGTGTGTGTGTGTGTGTGTGTGTGTGTGTGTGTGTGTGTGTGTGTGTG
>ML663582.1:926413-955355 GCA_007570785.1 Antilocapra americana
GTGTGTGTGTGTGTGTGTGTGTGTGTGTGTGTGTGTGTGTGTGTGTGCGCGCGCGTGCGTGCGCGCATGTGTGTGTGTGGGGGGAGAGACTTACCACAAGTCATCTGACATCTGGCAAGGGCTGGGGAGGAGGTATTCAGCTGGGAGACCCAACCAGAGGTGATGAGTGAGAGAGGCTGGGGGAGAGGAGTCCAGAGCAAAGCCCGGTGGTGTCGGGGGCAGGCCCTGAGTGCTGAGGACCTGTTGGAATCACGGAAGGGGCCTAGGTGGCCGGAACGGGGATGGATCTGCCCGCTCCTCAGAAAACTGACGGCCCGGAAACCCTGGGGCTAGAGGACAGAAGGCAGGAGAGAACCAGGCAGGATGCGGGGGCCGGGGGCCAGGGTGGGGGCAGAGGACAAGTGGCCTAGCCATCCTGGATCGACTTTGGAAGGACTAGCCAGGTGTTTCTCTGTGCATCATCTCTGGGAGGGCGCGGAGTCCCAGTCTCTCAGCCTGGAAAGACAAGCCTTACCCTGAGATAGAGTCAACTCGGGTTGGGGGCTCACGGGGAGGAGGCCCCTCCTGAAGCCCCCAAGGCATTGCCAGTGTCTCGCTGGGATTTGGGGAGCCTTGTGAGGGAGCCAGAGTGGACAGAGCAGGGGGGGCAGAGGAGGGAGTACCCATGGGGGTGCGGAAGGAGAGCCAGGCCATCGTGGGGTTGTGGGGGCAGAGGACAGCCACTGGCACTATGAGCGGGCAGTGTGCTTGGGCGGGTTCAAGATCAAGGTCTAAGTCGCACAACTCCAGCTGCAGTGACCATGCTCCATGCTGGGGGCACCGCCTGCTCGCTGAGGGGCCTGGACTGGCACCCAGGGTCCCGCCTGAGTGTCGAGCTGCCCTGGACCCGGCCCTCTCTCTTGACCTCTCACTTTAATTACATCTGAGACACCCGAGCTACCACCCATCTCAGGAGGGGAGGGCCCACGGGCTCTCTACATGGGCTCTGTCCTGCCAGCGGCTGGGGTTTTTAGCTCTGTTGGGTGGGGCCTGGGTGCCAGCCATGCTGGGGGAGCTTCCTGGAGCCTGTTGAACATGGGCTGAAGTGCACACAGCAGACCTGGGTGAGTTTTTGAGCTGTGTTTAGTCACTCAGTCGTGTCCAACTTTTTGTGACCCCATGAACTGTAGCATGCCAGGCTCCTCTGTCCATGGGATTCTCCGGGCAAGAAGACTGGAGTGGGTTGCCATGCCCTCCTCCAGGAGATCTTCCCCATTCAGGAACTGAGCTGGAGTTTCCTGCATGGCAGGTGGATTCTTTACTGGCTGAGCTACCAGAGAGTTTACTGAGTGACTTTTTTTTTTTGGTGGGGGTGACGTCTTGGTGCCAAAAGCTGGACACATCTCACTCTCCTAACCCTCCTGCCAAACCTACAGGGACCCATTGTACAGATATAGCGGCTGGTGCTCAGAGAGGTTAAGTTCTGTGCTCAAGGTCACACAGCAAGTGGCAGACCCAGACATTCAATACACATTTGTGTGGCCCTAAGGCCAGGCCCCCAAGCTGGTCCCAGAGCCAGGCAGCCAGGCCATGGCGGCGGAAGGCAGGCAGTATTCCCAGGCCGTCCCAGCAGGCTGTTCTGGCGGGGCTGCCTGCAGAAGGACCAGCTCTGGAGGCTCTCCATCCAGAGCCTGGGCTCAGGCCGGCAGAAGAGGCAGGGGTGGTGCCCCAGGGCAGGGCCAGGCTGGGTGGGAGGGGACACTGGGGGCCAGGAAAAGCCAGGCCTGCTGAACATTCCTGTCTCTGGTTTCCAGTTTCATTTGTGGAAAACAAGCTGACCCATTCCTTGAAGTTTGGGGTTTTATGGATTCTGTTCTCCAGGTCCCATATCTTTGACCCAAAGGAGAATCCAGCCCTTTCTGGGAGAGGGGACTCTCTTGGGGTCCTGGGCGCCACCGGGTTTAGTGATCATCTGAAGCTGGGAACATGGAGGGAAATCTACTGAGGGACCGAGGAGGGGCTCAGCCTTTCCTTTCCCTGACGCCCCACCCACCAGGGCCATCAGGCCCCGCCCACCTCCACCTGCACAGGCCAGGTCCTTTCCTTTGCTCTGAGCTTGGTTGGAGGCTGTGTGCCTTTAGGGTCTGAGACCCCACAGACCTGCAGTCTCAGCGTCTGCTCCTTCTCGACCTCCTTTGCCCGCAGCATGGGCACACCCCACCTCAGCCCTCATGACCCTCGCCAGGGGCCATGGCTTCACATGGGCAGGGCCACCAAACCTCTGTGTCTGCCCACCCATCAGCCCAGGGCTCAGGAGGCTGCACCACCCCAACATGGGGCACTTAGGAAGTTCTTACCACTGACTGTACCTTGGAAAGCCAAATAAAATTGAGGTTTCATGAAATCTCACAGAGAGGATGTTCCCATGTGGCCTTCCTCCAGCCCAAGTCTCTCCCTGGTGCTCTGCTGCCCTCTCATCTGGATGGAGGACTCCCTGGGTGTCTGCTCCCCATCCCTGAGCACCTCGCTCAGAAGCTGACTGTTTTAGCCCCAACGGGGCATCCTGATGTGCTGCCTGGCCAGTCCTGGCACTGTCTGGGTCTGAACCTCTGATACCCATTGGGCCAGACTCCGCCCCACCCCGGGGTGCCCTAGCCTGCCTGGCCTGAATAGATCTTGGAGACCCAGAGACCCTTGCCCCAACCCCACCTCGCCACTGCCCCTCGATGGCGTGGGGCATCTTCTCAGGCCTAGCGGATGGGGGAAGAGGGGACAGTCAGGAGAGGCAAGACCCCCCAGTAGAGGGAACTGTGAGTTTCTTGGAAGTGGTCTGCACTCTGCCTCCTCCCAGGGTTTGCTCTGGTTGGCTGAAACTTGTAGCAGTGCATCCGATAACCACCTCCCGAGGGCAGGGTGGGGGTTGCTGGGGGGTGCCAGCGCCAGGGGCTCAGACTCAGGCGCCAGTCTCTCTGCCTGCAGCTCCCAGGAGCTCACGTGCTGCGCCGGCTGGAGGCCGCAGGGGGACGAGTGTGGGATCGGTGAGTGGGTCACCCTGGGGTTCGGCCGGGGCGGCAGTGCCAGGAGAGCAGGAGACAAGAGCGGCGGCGGGACTGGGGACACTTCGGCCCTTCTCGTCCGCAGCCGTGTGCGAAGGCAACTCCACGTGCTCGGAGAACGAGGTGTGCGTGCGACCCGGCGAGTGCCGCTGCCGCCACGGCTACTTCGGGGCCAACTGCGACACCAGTGAGCGCGGGTCCTGGCGGGCAGGGTCCCGGAGGGGCGGGGCCTGAGCAGGGGCGGGGCGCCGGGCGCGGAGCAGGCGGGCTCTCTCGCCAGCGCCTGGGCCGGCCTCCCTCTCCACTCCCGCAGAGTGCCCGCGCCAGTTCTGGGGTCCCGACTGCAAGGAGCTGTGCGTCTGCCACCCGCACGGGCAGTGCGAGGACGTGACGGGCCAGTGTACTTGTCACACGCGGCGCTGGGGCGCACGCTGCGAGCATGCGTGCCAGTGCCAGCACGGCGCCTGCCACCCGCGGAGCGGCGCGTGTCGCTGCGAGCCCGGCTGGTGGGGCCCGCAGTGCGCCAGCGCGTGCTACTGCAGCGCCACGTCGCGCTGCGACCCGCAGACGGGCGCGTGCCTGTGCCAAGCGGGCTGGTGGGGCCGCAGCTGCAACAACCAGTGCGCCTGCAACACGTCGCCCTGCGAGCAGCAGAGCGGCCGCTGCCAGTGCCGGGAGCGCACGTTCGGCGCGCGCTGCGAGCGCTACTGCCAGTGCTTCCGCGGCCGCTGCCACCCGGTGGACGGCACGTGCGCGTGCGAGCCCGGCTACAGGGGCAAGTACTGCCGGGAGCCGTGCCCCGCCGGCTTCTACGGCCTGGGCTGCCGCCGCCGGTAAGCGCGGGCCCCGCCCGGGGGGGAGGCAGGGACCAGCCGCCGAGGGCGTTGGGGGGAGGCGGCCCGGGCCCCGCCTAGCCTCCCGCCCCTTCCCCAGATGCGGCCAGTGCAAGGGCCAGCAGCCGTGTACGGTGGCCGAGGGCCGCTGCCTGACGTGCGAGCCCGGCTGGAATGGCACCAGGTGCGACCAGCCGTGCGCCGCCGGCCTCTACGGCGAGGGCTGCGGCCGCCGCTGCCCGCCGTGTCGCGACGGGCACGCCTGCAACCACGTGACCGGCAAGTGCACGCGCTGCAACGCGGGCTGGATCGGCGACCGGTGAGCGACCCGCAGCCCGCCGCCGCCCTCCGCGTTGGGCTCTGTGGGCTTCGGGGTCGTTGGCCCTGTTTCCACCGACGCCCCCTCCCCGCGTTCCGAGGTGTGAGACCAAGTGCAGCAACGGCACGTACGGCGAGGACTGCGCGTTCGTGTGCGCCGACTGCGGGAGCGGCCACTGCGACTTCCAATCTGGACGATGCCTCTGCAGCCCGGGCGTCCATGGGCCCCAGTGAGTGCCCGGGGACAGGAGGTCTGAGGAGTCAGTGTCTGGCACAGGGCTCCAGACAGACCCCAGGTGCTGGTGTATTGGCGAGCAGGCGGGACCCAGGCCTGGCTTTCTCAGCCAGCTAGGGAGCGACCAGGGGCTCTTGGGGGCAGTTTCCTGCCCTGGCGTGGAGCCGGCGTTCGAGCCGGATATGGCGGCCAGGTCAGCCTGTGGCCAGTGGGCTCCCCTGAGCTGATGATATGAAGTGAGCAGGGACCCCACGTACATCCACGGGTCTGGTCCGGCAGCCTCTCTTCCCTGTACACGAGAGTCAGCCCCCGAAGTGGGCACGGCAGCCAGTGATCTCGGCCGGTCCCCCAGATTCCCCGGCGCTGGAGTGCACCCTTCCGTTTCCAAAACACTGATCGCCCAGGCCGTGAGGTGGGGGTGACCGTAGTCCCTAGAGAGTGGAGCCAGGGAACGCCGGGATGGCCGGCCGCGGGGTCGGGTGCGGGAGGCGTCACGGAGGGCAGCTCGGCGGCGCCCCCGACCCTGTCCGCCTCCCTGACCTCGCGCCCCCGCAGCTGTAACCTAACGTGCCCACCCGGGCTCCACGGCGTGGACTGCGCCCAGGCCTGCAGCTGCCACGAGGACTCGTGCGACCCGGTCACCGGTGCCTGCCGCCTGGGTGAGTGGGTAGGGGCCACCGGGCGGGGACGCGGAGGTCGCTGGCACCCGCTCTGATCGGGCGCTCCCCACAGAGACCAACCAGCGCAAGGGCGTGATGGGCGCGGGGGCGCTGCTCGCCCTGCTCCTCGGCCTGCTGCTCTCACTGCTCGGCTGCTGCTGCGCCTGCCGCGGCAAGGACCCAGCGCGCGGGTGAGGCTTCGCGGCCCGGCCCTCGTCCGGCGCGCGCCGCGCGGGGTCTGCGGCCAGGTGCGCCCTTCCCGGCCCCGCCCCGGGTGGCCCCGCCTCCGTTAGCTCAGGCCCCGCCCACCGCCTCCCGGTGGGCCCGCCCCGTGGGTGGGCACCCGCTGGCTAGCCCCGCCCCCTTCGCTCAGGCCCCGCCCCCGCAGGGAGCTCTCGCTGGGGAGGAAGAAGGCGCCGCAGCGCCTGTGCGGACGCTTCAGTCGCATCAGCATGAAGCTGCCCCGGATCCCGCTCCGCCGGCAGAAGCTGCCCAAGGTCGTAGGTAAGGATGACCGGGAAACGCGGCCGACGCCGGCGGCTGCCGGGAAGTGGGCGTGGCCGGGTCAGTATAGGAACGGCGGGGCCTTGACTGTCCATGGGAGGGACGAGGGGAGTGCGCCCAGGGCGAGGAGAGAGGGCTCGCGGACGCCGGGGCCCTGGAGGAAGGCGGGGGTGGTGGCCTGGGCGTCCAGTCGCCCCGCAGTCTGCGGGAGTGAACGCCCCGGCTGTCCCGGTGCGGAGCCGCAGGTGGACGCCGGACCTGGGGGTGGGAGTGCCCTGCCGCAAGAAGCCCCCGCCCCCGGCCCAGATTTCTGGCAGTGCCCAGGGTCTTCCCTGGAAGGGGGCAGGCTGACCCCCGGGCCCCCACCGCCATGTCAGGACGGGTCAGCGGCCCGGTTGCCGGTCATGCCATATTCTCTCCTCTGTCTGCACTGACTCACACCAGGGTGGACGCTCTGTTTTTCCCACTTATTTCCAAAGATGAAGGGGATGAGGTGATGAAGTCTCCTGGGAGGTAAAAGTGGAGACAGCTGAGAAAAGCCACCCTGGGCCCACTCAGCATGGTGGGGTCTATGCACACAGGTGTAGGGGCTGGAGCCCGCCTCCTGTTTGCGAGAGGGGGACAGGGTGGGCAGCCTCTGGGATTCCCTGTTGGCGGGGTCTACATCTATGGAGGCCGTGCCTGGGGGTGGCAGCCTGCTGAGGTGGGCTGAGCCAAAGGGTGGCCTCCCCACTTCATATCTGCTCTCAGAAACTGCTGCGGGGCAAGGTCTGAATCTTGGCCTGGAGGGCCTGATGGCGTCTCCCAGCCAGGTGCTCCCTGTTTTCACAACTTTCGGCCTGACCTCGGTCAGCTCCCTGGCTGGTGGGAGAAGCCTGTTGAGTTGCCTGTCCTACTCAGAGTCTTAGGGTACAGCTCGTTGGGTCCCTACCTCACTGTGGCAGGAGGGCTGGTGAGGGCCCTGGCTGGGCCAGGCAGGGCCCCTGGCAGCTGTGCCTCCCTCCTCCCTAGTGGCCCATCACGACCTGGACAACACACTCAACTGCAGCTTCCTGGAGCCGCCCTCGGGGCTGGAGCCGCCCTCACCATCATGGTCCTCCCGGGCCTCCTTCTCCTCCTTTGATACCACGGATGAAGGCCCGGTGTACTGCGTACCCCACGAGGGTGAGTACGCCTCCTGCTCTGACCCAGTGAAATATTCTCGCTGAAAAGATCTCTGTGCTCGGAGAGTCAGGGAGGAAGGGCTGGTGATGCTGTTAGATGGCGGGGTGGACACAGAGCTGAGGCTGCAGGTCAGGCTTCTGTGCTGCCCAGCGCCAGACTGGGGTGGGGCTCTGGGGAAGTAGCCACAGCCAGGTTCACATCTGGGGAGACCAGGGAGAGAGAAGTTTCTGGGCTGGAGGAGGAGCTGGCAAGAGGAGACAGGAAAGGGAGTCTTCGGGGTCTGGAGGCACACTTTCAGGGGAAGCCTTGGCTCACAAACGTCAGGAAGCAGCCTCACGCACTGGGCTTCTGGCCCTCTCCTCCTGCTGCCATCTTGGCGATGACCCTGGGCAGATGACCAGGTGACCCTGAGCCTTGGAAGTCCTTGCTCTTAAAGAAGGATAAGGAATCCAGGGTCGGATGTGGCGATGGTGGCCCCAAGGCCGGGAATGGGGTGCGGGAGAGGTGCGGGGGACCGAGGTGGGGCTGCGGCCCAGGAAGGAGCCCCTCGTCCTGCCTGGGGGCTCCAAGTCTGCGGTCCGCAGGGAGCCTGCCAGGCCTGTCTGGATGATGGGATGCCGGAGGGCCAGAGGGGCAAGCAGAAGAGGGGAGGGGAGCCGGCAGCGGCTTGCGCCTGGAGGCTGGAGGGCCAAGCTTTTTCCGCGGGCGGTGACCGGCCCGCTCTTCCCTTGTTAGAGGCTGCCGCCGATAGCCGGGATTCGGAGGCTCCCGCCGCGGCGCCGGTGACCACGCCCTCGGAGGAGGCGGTGCCCCTCCCCGCGTCCTCCGACAGCGAGCGGTCAGCGTCTAGCGGCGACGGGCCCGGAGGGGCGCTGTATGCACGCGTGGCCCGGCGCGAGGCCCGGCCGGCCCGGGTCCGAGACGAGGCCCGAGGCCTGTCGCTTTCGCCATCGCCCGAGCGCCGGAAGCCGCCACCACCCGACCCCGCCACCAAACCCAAGGTGTCCTGGATCCATGGCAAGCACGGGGCCGGGGCCGCCGCTGCCAGTGCGCCCTCGCCTCCACCCGCGGGCCCCGAGGCTGCTCCCAGCCCCAGCAAGAGGAAACGGACGCCCAGCGACACGTCGGCGCGGCCCCCCCGGGCTGGCGGAGGAGGGGCCGGCCCTCGCGGCACCCTCCCCACCTCGGGCTCGGGCTCGGGGCCGCGGCCCCGGCCTCCCAGAGCCCACGGACGCTAGCGGGCCCCCGCGCAGCGCGCCCGAGGCCGCCTCCATGCTGGCTGCCGAGCTGCGCGACAAGACTCGCAGCCTGGGCCGCGCCGAGGGGCCCCCGGGTATACAGGGCCCCCGGGAGAAGCCGGCGCCTCCGCAAAAGGCCAAGCGCTCCGTGCCTCCCTCCTCGCCGGCCCGCGCGCCCCCCGCACCCGAGGCCCTGGGGCCCGAAAAGGCGGTAGTCGGCGCACCCGGATCCGACACCCCCAGAAAGAAAACCCCCATCCAGAAGCCGCCCCGCAAGAAGAGCCGGGAGCTGGCGGGCGAGCCAGGCCGGGTGGGCGCGCCCACGCTGTAGTAAGGGCGGCCCCGCGGGCCTGCAACTTCCCCGCTTAGCAGCGCTGCTTGGCACCCCGCGCCCCACGTCTGCCGCGGGGGCCCCAGCCTGGAGCCGCCCGGCGGGAGGCTGCGTCTCGCTGGATCAGGCCCTGCAGCCCTTCTGGATGGGACCTGTGCTCTGTGCAGGAAGCCCCATCCCAGTGGCTGAGGCCTGACAGGCGCTTCGCTGACCCCTCCCTTCCCACGGCCTCCCGGGGGTTCTCCAAGGCCAGGGTCAGGAGGGCTGTCTAGAGAACACCTCCCACTGGCCCAGAGTGCCTTGGGTGGGCCACCTTCTCACTGGCTGGGGCCAGAAGCACTTCCACCCGGGGTGCCTCTCTGGTCAGGGCCTGGCGCCTCTGGCTGGAGGCCCCCTCCCGGTGACCTTGGCCAGAGGCTACTTCCACTGGCCGAGCCCCAGGGCATCTGGTTGACAGGAGCCTGGGGAGGAGGGCTGGTCTCTGCTCCTCAGAGGGCTTGGCTGTCCCTGCCAGTCCTCCCCAGCCTCCCCAGCCCCCTCCGCTATCAAGCTGGTTTTGATGGCCTCCCAGCACCCCACGTGCTTGGGAATCCGAGGGGCAACTCCAGTGGCCTGAGATGTATTTATAGGCCCCCGGCAGGGCTGCTCCCACCCCCCCCACACACCTGGGGGGCCCCAGGATGGGCTCCTCTCGGCAGGGGCTTGGCCAAAGCTTTCTGAATAAAGTGCCTCCTCCCCCCACTTCATGGTCTGCCTGCTTCCTCTCTGCTGGGCTTCTGACAAGGATGTCACCCCAAGAGACCTGGCACCCTTAGACTCAAGTGGCGTCTGGGAGCCCAGGTGTGGGTACCCTAGGACCACGTAGGAAGTGGGTCCTGCCTGTCTGCCCAGCCTCCATCTCTTTATCCCATGTATGGGGCACCCGCTCGGGCTGCCCTCCCTCCACTTGCAGCCAGAGATGCCGGTGACGCCTGCCGGGCAGGAACAGATAGGGTGGTTACGAGGAAGGAGCCGGTGCGCGGCTACTCCTTCCCTGCGCCTTTCCCACCGGCCTCTGCTATTACACTTGGGGCCCCGAGCTCTCTGGTGTGTCTGGGGCGGGTCAGAGGCTGGGGCCAGGGGGCAGCAGGCCAGGGGCACAGCCTCCAGCCGGGCCACGTCTGGCAGTGCATAGAGCCCCGCTGTCCGTCTCAATGGGCTCCCTGTCCTCAGCCGGAAACGCTCAGCCGCCCACCCTGCGGCCATGGGGGCTGGGGGAGGGGAGAGCACGCCTGGCCCAGAGCCCTGGCTGCCCGGCCCCGGCTGGCCCCCTCTCTGGCCTGGCCTTCCTTCTGCAGCCCCTTATTCTGTGTCTTCAGGGCTTGTGGCCCTCAGGAGGGCCTCGCAAGTGACCTTCCCGAGCCCCAAGACCTCAACCTGGACCCCTCCATCGCCGCCTCTGCCTGGCGGGCCTCTTCCTCACCCCCGCTGCCAGTTCTTTCCACCAGGAGATTCCGCCAAGACGCTCCCATCATCTCCGCATGCCCTCCCTGCGGACCCTGGAACGACCAGTGTGTGGCCGGTGCTGGCGGCTCAGGGGTCTCATCTGGCAAGTCTCCGGGCCTCTGGCCGGATGCCACCTGGAGGCCCACATCGGTGACCTGTGCAGGGGCCGAGCCAGCTGAGTGGAGACGCCTCATGGCATGGGTGGACATCTGGCGTGGCTCCCGTGGCCGTGATCCCCGCCTCTGGCCTGGTTGGGCCGCACGTGGAAGGCGGGCTTCTGGTCCCTGGGCACGCGGCTTCCCTTGAGCCAGCCGGGCACCCTCCCAGCTGTGGCCCTGCGCCTGGCCACAGCCTCATCCCTTCCTTCCAGCACCAGGCCATTCTGGCTGCCGGGCAAAGAACACAGCCTTAACGTCGGCTAGGAGGGGCAGAGGCCCAGGGAGGGCAGGGCAGTGACCAAGGAGGGCAGTGGAGGGCAGGGCAGTCGATTGGGCGGCCGTGGCTGGGCACCCTTACTGTGCCCACCCTGTTGCTCCCTGACCCTTAACCCCTGCTCCAGCAGGCCCGCTCCCCGGCCTGGATCAGCACGGTGTGGGGTGACCGGGGGGCTCGGGCCCACATCTCACATCTACCAGGCCTTACCCGGGGCCCCTCCTCCCCCTGCCCCAGACCCTCTGGGCATCGGACACGCTGAACTTCAGGAGCCCCTCTATGTCGGCGTCTCACAGGGCAGGGGTACCTCTGGCACTTCCTGGAGCAGCCCTGCCACCAGGCGCCCTGGGGGCCAGACACTGTGGCCTGGGGCACTGGGGCCAGGAAGCCCCCCAGAATGGTCTAGGTAGCAGCCTGGGGAGGGAGCTGCCGGAACCCACCCCCCAGCCCGACACCCGCTCCCCCCAGCGGGCCTGCAGCAGCGCCAGCCCCCAGGGCAGGCGCCACAAAACGGAACCGCGGCTGCTGGAACCTCCGTTGCCATGGGGACAGGGACCGCAGGACCCACATCTGGTAGCGATTGAGGAGGAAAACTTATGAGTCGTGGAAAACGCAAATATTTTTTGTAGCACAGAGCACAAGGGAGCAGGAGGAATGTGGGACTGGAGAAGGCCTGAGCAGGAGCACACACCACACAGAGGCCGAGCTACACATACACGCACACAGACGTGTGCACAGAGACGCACGCACTGAGACATACCTGCACCTACAGCCAGACCAGAAGAGAGGCCGAAAGAAGCCACCAGGACCCCCACCGCCGCCCCAGGGCGGGAACAGACAGCCCTGCACACACAAGCACACGGACGCTGAGGCTGAAGCCCTGTCCCACCGCACACGCACACCAGAAAAACCAGGGAAACATGAGGGGAGACGCACACACCGAAGCGAACACGCGTGTGCGGGGAAGCACGCTCTCTCGGCGAAACACACCTGGAACAGAGAAGGCTCGGCCACACACACGATACCACCAGGTGTGGGGCACAGAGACGGCACGGCCGTGCAGCACAAAACAGCCCCCAGCTCACAGAAGTGTGGGAGAAACACAGACCTGCAACACACACACTGGCTCACAGGAGTACCGAGCGCTCAGTCCTCCAAACACGCAAAGGTGGACACCGGACGATGTGGCGGACCTCTGTGTCGGAGGTTGCGCCCCACTGGGAGCCTGGGGCCCGATCCTGAAAGCCCAAGTTGTCCTGGCGTGTGCCAGACCCCCTTGTCCGTTCTCGCGACCCCCTCGATCACCCGGCTCTAGAAAACCCCAGCTGCTACCTCTCCTGGTCGACATTCCTTGTTAGCAAACGTTCCTCCTGCTGCCATTGCGGGAATAAAACCACCTGCTGACTGGTACATTTCTCCGGCGGTCCTGCACCCCTGCCCCTTGTCTTTGGGTCCCGGTCACTCCTCCGAGTAGTGCCCTGGTGCTAACCCTCACCCCAGGGAGTCCCCGGGTCTGTGCGCTGGGGCCTCGTCTGTTGTGAGCGCAGGAAGAATTAGATCTTTTTTGAGGAATCGATTTCCGGTGTCTGATTCTTTTGCTTTCAGGGTCTGACCATTTTGTCTGTCTGTGTGTCTGCTTGAGCTTAAATCAACTGAGTTAGTAGCTGCTGGGAAGATGGTTTGAAGTGGCCACAGATAGGAAGAGCCACGTGGATGCCCAGGGGCACCCTTGACACCCCTTGACACCCAGCAGTCGGTTCCTTTGGGGAGGCTCATGGAATGCAGGGTCCCCCTAGAGGGCAGTGAACGTGGGGGGTGGTGTTAGGAGAGCAGAGGTCTGAGAGCAGACAGCCCGAGTCCAGAGACAGGCAAGGTGTCTGCAGAGGCTGGGGCCCCCTCGGAGGGCTAGCGGGAGGGCGGGAGGGCGCATGGGCGCGAGAGGGAGTCTGGGTAGAGGGGACATCAGATGAGTCCAGCTACAGGGCAAGTCACCTGGTTTGGTCAAGGGGGTAGTTAGTTTCACATTGGCAACGATGCGGAAACAACGCAAGTGTCCATCGACAGTTGAATGGATAGCAAAGTGAAGTCCATTCATGCAGTGGGATATTACTCAGCCTTAAAAAGGGAAGAAATTCTGACACATAATACAACAAGGGTGAACTCTGAAGACATGCTCAGTGAGATCAGCTCATCACAAAAGAAGACATACTATATACTTTGGCTTACATGAGGTATTTACAAGAGTCAGATTCGCAGAGAGACAGGAAGTGGGGGCCAGGGGCGGGGAGAGGGGCATCGGCAGTTCGTGTCCGGTGAGGAGAGAGTTTCAGTTTCACAAGATGAAATGGGTTATCAGGATGGCTGGCGGTGACAGCTGCACAACAGCGTCAGTGCACTTGATATTGCTGAGCTGTGCACTTGAAAGCGGTCGAGGTGGAAAAGTTCATGCTGTGTGTGTCTTATCACGCCGAAAAAGGAAAAACAAGACAGGTCAGGAGGTCAGGGACTCACTGGGCTGTGACCTTGGGCTGAATATTGGACTTGCAGCTGGGGGTCTGGGAGCCATGGAAACACGTGACTGTGGTTGGGTAATGATTTTGGGGGTGCACTAGGCAACAGAGTGGCCCCCACTGGGTTAAACCCCAGAGTCCTACTGATGTGTTGCAAGGTCAAAGCTACTTGGCAGAACCCGGGTCAACAGAGGGACAGAGCTTGGCCTTCACCCTACAGTTCCCATTAAGCCAGAACCCACTTTATATTCCCGTGACCCGTTTTTCAGAGTTCTTTTCCTCCTCACCTTGAATTACTTTTCTAAAAAAAAAAAAATAGTTTTTATTTTTTTTAAGAGCAGTTTTAGGTTCATGGCAAAAATTAAGCAGAAGGGACAGAGAGTTCCCATATACCTCCTCCCCCTTGACCCTCACTATCAAAACCTTCCCCGCAAGCGGGACACTTGTCACAACGGTCACCTGCAGTGACAGGCCAGCATCCCGCGGAGCCCATGGCTCCCATCAGGGTCACTGATGTCCACGCTATGGGCAAACGCGACGACCCGTGTCCGCCGTAGTTTCTCTGCTCTAAAGCCCTTCCTATCCACGAACATGGTATACTTCTCCATCTCTTTACGTCCTCTTTGATTTCTTTCAGCAGTGTTTTATAGTTTTCTATATATAAGTCTTTTGTTTCTTTAGGTAGAAATACTCCTAAATATTTTATTCTTTTTGTTTCGATGGTGAATGGAATGCACCATGGTTTCCTTAATTTCTCTTTCTGTTTTCTCATTGTTAGTGTATAGGAATGCCAGGGAGTTCTGTGTGTTGATTTTATATCCTGAAACTTTACTATATTCACTGATTAGCTCTAGTAATTTTCTGGTAGAGTCTTTAGGGTTTTCTATGTAGAGGATCATGTCATCTGCAAGAATCAATATAGTGAAAATGAGTATACTACCCAAAGCAATCTATAGATTCAATGCAATTCCTATCAAGCTACCAGAGGTCTTTTTCAGAGAATTAGAACAAATAATTTCACAATTTGTATGGAAATACAAAAAACCTCGTATAGCCAAAGCAATCTTGAGAAAGAAGAATGGAACTGGAGGAATCAACCTACCTGACTTTAGGCTATACTACAAATCCAGTCATTAAGACAGTATGGTACTGGCACAAAGACAGAAATATAGATCAATGGAATAAAATAGAAAGCCCAGAGATAAATCCACGCATCTATGGACACCTTATCTTTGACAAAGGAGGCAAAAATATACAATGGAGAAAAGACAATCTCTTTAACAAGTGGTGCTGGGAAAACTGGACAGCCACTTGTAAAAGAAAGAAACTAGAACACTTTCTAACACCATACACAAAAATAAACTCAAAATGGATCAAAGATCTAATCATAAGACCAGAAACTATAAAACTCCTAGAGGATAACATAGGCAAAACACTCTCCGACATAAACCAAAGCAGGATCCTCTATGACCCACCTCCCAGAATATGGGAAATAAAAGCACGAATAAACAAATGGGACCTAATTAAAATTGAAAGCTTCTGCCCAACAAAGGAAACTATAAGCAAGGTGAAAAGACAACCTTCAGAATGGGAGAAAATAATAGCCAATGAAGCAACGGACAAACAATTAATCTCAAAAATATACAAGCAACTCCTGCAGCTCCATGCTAGAAAAATAAATGACCCAATCAAAAGGTGGGCCAAAGAACTAAACAGACATTTCTCCAAAGAAGACATAAAAATGGCTAACAAACACATGAAAAGATGCTCAACATCACTCATTATCAGAGAAATGCAAATCAAAACCACAATGAGGTACCACTTTACACCAGTCAGAATTGCTGCAATCCAAAAATCTACAAGCAATAAATGCTGGAGAGGATGTGGAGAAAAGGGAACCCTCTTACACTGTTGGTGGGAATGCAAACTAGTACAGCCACTATGGAAAACAGTGTGGAGGTTCCTTAAAAAACTGCAAATAGACCTGCCATATGACCCAGCAATCCCACTGCTGGGCATATACACCGAGGAAACCAGAATTGAAAGAGCCACGTGTACCCCAATGTTCATTACTGCATTGTTTACAATAGCCAGGACATGGGAGCAACCTAGATGCCCATCAACTGACGAATGGATAAGAAAGCTGTGGTACATATACACAATGGAATATTACTCAGCATTAAAAAAAAATTCATTTGAAGCAGTTCTACTCAGGTGGACGGAACTGGAGCCCATTATCCAGAGTGAAGTAAGCCAGAAGGAAAAACAACAATACAGTATACTAACGCATATATATGGAATTTAGAAAGATGGTAACTAGAACTCTGCATGCGAGACAGCAAAAGGAACGCAGACGTATAGAACGGACACGTGGACTCTGTGGAAGAGGGCAAGGGTGGGATGAATGGCATTAATACATGTTAATTATCATATGTGAAATCAATCTGATGCTCGGGGCTGGTGCACCGAGATGTCCCAGGGGGAGGGAATCGGGAGGGAGGAGGGAGGGGGGTTCTGGAGGGGGAGCATGTGTAAACCCACGGCGATATCATGTCATTGTATGGCAAAACCAACACAATAAAGTAAAGGAAATTAAATAAATAAATAAAGTGAATGGGGATATGGGAAAAAAATAAAAAATAAAAAATAAAGCCCTTCCTCCTGCCGCCCTCAGCCCGCCTGTCTCCCGGAGACCACGGCTCATCTTTGCCGCACCGTCGCGCCTGTCCCCGGGGGTCGCCGAGCTAGACAGGCCCGGGCCCGCCGCTGTGGGCGCGCGTGCCTCGCGCACCGCCCGAGGAGGCCGCGGCGTGTCCCACCTTCCCGGCCGGCGGCGAGCGGAGCGGGGGGAGCGCGAGTGCGGGGCGGTGGCGCCACCTCGCGGGGGACCGCGGCAGCTCCCGGGGCGGGCCCGGGGCCGGGGTTCTGGGGTGCTTACTCCCCCAAGACCTCGTGGGGACCCTGTCCACCCGCACAGGCGGAGGCCGCAGCCCGCCGCTCCCCGGTGCGTGCCCCGGGCCTCCGTCCACCCACTCTGCCCTTCAGGTACCGCCGGCACAGGCGAGGAGCGCGCTGCCCCTTGCAACCAAATGCGGAGGTTTTATAGCTTAAAAACACCCACAGGGACGTCCCTGGCGGTCCAGTCGTTAACAATCAAGCCACGTATAAAAAGTAGAAGAAAAAACAACAGTAAGATTGATGCTATCTGTTGTTGTTGAGTCCCTCAGTCCTGTTTGACTTTTTGCAACCCCATGGACTGCAGCATGCCAGGCCTCCCTGTCTTTCACCATCTCCTGGAGCTTGCGCAAACTCATGCCCATTGAGTCGGTGACACCATCCAACCATCTCATCCTCTGTCATTCCCTTCTCCTCCCGCCTTCAATCTTTCCCAGCATCAGGGTCTTTTCCGATGAATCGGCTCTTCCCATCAGGTGGCCAAAGGATTGGAGCTTCAGCATTGGTCCTTCCAATGAATATTCAGGACTGATTTCCTTTGGGATGGACTGATTGGATCTCCTTGCGGTCCAAAGGACTCTTAAGACTTCTCCAGCGCAATTCAAAAGTATCAGTTCTTCATCACTCAGCCTTCTTTGTGGTCCAGTTCTCACATCCCTACATGACTACTGGGAAAAGTGTAGCTTTGACTATATAGAACTTTGTCAGCAAAGTGATGTCTCAGCTTTTTGTGTTTTATCAAGTTTACTGTATGAAACAAAAGTGAATGTGAGTGGAGGCTGGCAGCTGCTGGAATGAGGCCTCTGTGGGCATACTAGTGCGAAGGCAACAACAGTGGACTGCTGCCTGCCGGGGCCACTTTGGCTGCTGGGACAGGGCCTCACCTGACGCTAGTTCAGAGCAGGTCACCACCAGGTGCCAATCATCCTTTCTGGGTTGAAAACTAAGCCACTTTGGACTGTTCACTAGAGAGAGAGGGGTCATCACCCCTGTCCCTGACATCTTGTGTAACGGATCTCTGCCTTCAAGTCACTGTTTGAACGAATGTGGGACCATGGTAACCATTTGACTGGCTCAGGCATCTCTGCAGTGTCTTAGGCCAGAAATAAGGAGCGCAGCTTTATTTTATTCCAATCAGAGCACCTGTCTTGATGTGGGCAATCTCAGAGGAGAGGGAGCCAGACCCTGGAAGTCAGATGACCTTTTTCCTTCCAAGGTCTGAGCACTGGCGAAGCCCAGGTCACAACGTGCCCACACCAGGTGGGGGCAGCCAGGGACATTCTGAGCTGGGGGCTTTCCTTGGTGGGAGGCTTTGGTGCTTTGGGCTAAGGGGACCAAGTCGTAGGTGACCCCCAGTAATTCCCCGTCACCTAGGGCTTCTGTGTCCCCCAAGAGCCGTGGGCCCGTCCCCATCCTATTCACCCACCAAACTTTCCCTCTCTACAGTCTGCAGGAGGACAGCCAGCTGCAGCCCTGGGCCAAATCGGCTGGAGGCTTGTTTTCATAAACAAAGGTTGACTGGCCCACCCCTGCCGCCCACCGCTGGGAGTGCTCAGCACAGTGCTGAGCCCTTGGGCCCTGCCAGCTGTTTCATAATCGGATTCCGCTCCGAAGCAGCCACCGAGTGGGGGCAGGCCACTTTCCACGCCCTGGTGCTGGAGCGAGGGGACACACCTGGTGGCCGCTGCCCAGCTCAACACCAGCACCCTGGCTCCAATTCCCCACTCCCAACCTGAACTCAGGTTTCTCATCGTCTGTCTCTGACCCTGACTGTGATGCCCTGACTCATCTCAGGCTCAGGGAGGGGCCCTCCACTCCCCCGGTCAGGCCCGCTGCGCACCTGTCACCTTCCGGCTCTGCCTGCGGCTCCCTCCACCAAACCATCACGGAGCATGAGGAGGTGGCCTGGCTGTGCCCCCCCCCGCCCCCACTGTCTGTCACTCCCGGCTCTGGATGTGAAGGAAGGAGACTGTCACTCCCAAGCAGCGCCATGAGAAAACCTATGGTCCCTGCAGTGTATCATTCAAGGTGGAAATTGCTTTCTGTGCCGATTACAAAAGTAACATGTCTGTAACTGTAATAATTCAGAACCGCACCCATCGCCTAGAAATCCAGTGCATATATTAGGGGTCCTTGTGAGTTCCGTCCCAGCCCCCAGCCCACTGCATTCTTCATTTCTTGTTCTGTTTCTGAGCGAGCAAGAGACCAGCCCCACAGGCGAAGCTGCGCTCAGGCCCCTTCCTTCCCACTGTGGAGCAGGACCAAGGCCCCGTCTCGGGTGGCTGCTTCCCAGCAAAGCCGGAGTGAGGTCTCAGGCTCACCGCTTGGCAGCCTGGCTGGCAGCGCCCCCAGTCCATACACCCTAAATGTTAGCACACTGTTGCCTAGCAGGGTTTATTCCACAAACACAAAGACGATGGGGTGATTGAAAGCCTACTCGCAGTTCACAAGGAGACAAACCTGCAGCCATTTCTGGGGCTGCCGAGCGGTTTGCTCAGTCCAGCATCCAGCACCAGTTTTCCAGAGACTTGGCAAACTAGGCTCTTAAAGGTGGTTCATTTACCTGTTTATCTTTTAACTTTTATTGAGATAATTGTAGGTTCTCAGGCATTTTATTTTTGGCGGTCGTGGGTTGCTGCGCAGGCTTCTCTCTAATCGCCCTGCCGCTGCAGTGGCTTCTCTTGTTGAGAAGCCCAGGCTCTTGGGCACAGGCTCAGTACTTGTGGCGCACGTGCTTAGTTGCTCCACGGCAGGTGGGATCTTCCTGGATCAGGGATCGAACCTGTGATCCCTACATTGGCAGGCAGATTCTTTACCGCCGAGCCACCAGGGAAGCCCAAAGATGGTTTATTAACGGGGTAAAAATCAGTCTTGGCCAGTGGTCGGCATTTCACCTGATACTGGCATATCAGCTCTGTCACTTTCAGTTGGGATGGAGACCTGAGCCCATGGGTAATTAGCCAAGTTTGTTCCACCGGCCAACGCAGAGCCACGTAGGCTTAAGACACGCGAGTCCTGCAGGTGGCACGGAGCCTGAATAAGGAGTTTGCCGGAGTTGTGTTCTGGACTCAGCTGCGTCTAGTTTGAGCTGAGCTGGTTAAGCGCAGCTGGGACGCCCCTGCCGCGCCCTCTGGCTGCGCCTGTGCAGCCCCATGGCTGCCCCACGGCCCCACGCCAAGGCGGTCCTGCTCCTTCGTCCTGCAACCGCCCTTGCCCTGGCCTTTGGGGAGGCGGTTCTGTGGCTGGTTCTCCTCGCTGTGGCAAACCTCGGCGGCTGAGCTTCCAGGGCACTAACAGCGGCCAGCGGAGAGGTGAGTCCACATGGACCTTCTGCTGAGGCTCGTCCGAGGCCAGTACTGAGAGGCCATGGCCAAGTCTGGGCACCGGCCTGGCCCCTTTGCTCCAGGACCATCCCCGGACTTTCTCAGTGGGTGCTGAGACCTTGCTCGCTTAGTTTTGTTTTGCAGCAGAGATGGTTTGGTTTGGGGGGATTTGGGTTTGGAAGACGCTTTTGGGTGAATATGGGCTTCCCTAGTGGCTCAGCGGTAAAGAATCTGCCTCACTGCCAGAGACACAGGTTCAATCCCTGGGTGGGGAAGATCCCCTGGAGGAGGTCACGGCAGCCCACTCCCGTATTCTTGCCTGGGAAATCCCATGGACAGAGGACCCTGGTGGGCTGCCATCCATGTGGGCAACAGCCTCACTATGGAAGCGTGCCAATGCTGATCGCCTGGCACTGTGTCCAAGGTGGAGGCTGCCAGGCCGCTAGAGGCTGGGGCACAGGGCTTTTCTTTTTATTCTGGTTTGTCTGTCTGTATCTGATTGTCTTAAAAGCTAAGAGTTGGCTATTGGGAATTAAATAAGGACCCTGGGGGAGCGGCGGCTAGGCGGTGCTGAAGCAAATTTGAGGAGATACCCCACGTCTAAGGGCAAAGGAGAAGCCTCAGCAAGACGGTAGGAGGGGCAAAATCACATTTAGAATCAAACCCCATACCTGCCAGAGACTCTCAGAGGGCTCAAACAGAACTTGTGTGCGTCAGGACCCAGAGGCCCCACGGAGACTGAGCCAGAAGTGTGTTTGAGTGTCTCCTGAGAGGCACAGGTCAGCTGCGGCCTGCTGCAGGGACAGGGGCTCCGGGTGCAGCAGGCCTGGCAATGGCATAAGCCCTCTTGGAGGAGGTCGCCATTAACCCCACCACAGAGCCGCCAGAACTTACACAGGACTGGGAGATAGACTCTTGGCAGGCACAACAGAAGCTTGTGCACACCAGGACCCAGGAGGAAGGAGCAGTGACCCCACGAGACGGACCCAGAGTCCGACGGGGGCGTGGGTCAGCGGCGGCCCGCTGCGGGGCTGGGGGCGCTGAGGTGCCTGCGTGGGACCTTTGAGGGAGGTCATTACCTCCACCACAGTTTGGCCTGAGGTCAAACGACAGGGAGCACAGCCCCACCCATCCACAGAAAGTCGGATTATAGATTTACTGAGCATGGCCCGTCCACCAGAGTAAGACCCAGTTTCCCCCTGTCAGTCTCTCCCCTCAGAAAGCTTCCAGATCCTCTCAGCCCCTCCATCAGAGGGCAGACAGACTGAAAACTATAATCACAGACAGCTAACCAATCTGATCACGTGGACCACAGCTTTGTCTAACTCCATGAAACCGTGAGCCATGCCGTGTAGGGCCACCCAAGATGGACGGTCACAGTGCAAAGCTCTGACAAAACACGGCCCACTGGAGAAGGGAATGGCAAACCACTTCAGTACTCTTGCCTTGAGAATCCCATGAACAGTATGACAAGGCAAAAAGACAGGGCAATGAATGACGAATTCCCCAGGTCAGTAGGTGCCCCATATGCTACTGAGATCAGTGGAGAAATAACTCCAGAAAGAATGAAGAGACGGAGCCAAAGCAAAAACACCCAGTTGTGTGACTGGTGATGGAAGTATATAGTAAAAAGCTGGCTCAACACAATATTCAAAAAACTAAGATCATAGCATCTGGTCCCATCACTTCAAGGCAAATAGATGGAGAAAAAATGGAAACAGTGACAGACTTTATTCTCCAAAATCACTGCAGATATGAAATTAAGACACTTGATTCTTGGAAGAAAAGCTGACATCAACAGTGTATTAAGAAACAGAGATGTTACTTTGCTGGCAAAGGTCCATATAGTCAAAGTTATCGTTTTTCCAGCAGTCATGTATGGATGTGAGAGTTGGACCTTAAAGAAGGCTGAACGTCAAAGAATTGATGTTTTCAAACTGGTGTTGGAGAAGACTCTGAGTCCCCTGGACTGCAAGGAGATCACCAGTCAATCCTAAAAGAAATCAATACTGAATATTCAATGGAAGGACTGATGCTGAAGCTCCAATACTTTTGCCACCTGCTGCGAAGAGTTGACTTATCGGAAAAGACCCTGATGCTGGGAAAGATTGAAGATGGGGGGGAGAAGGGGACGACAGAGGATGAGATTGTTGGATGGCATCACTGACTCAGTGGACTTGAGTTTGAACAGGCTCTGGGAGACGGTGAAGGACAGGGAAGCCTGGTGTGTTGCAGTCCATGGGGTCACAATGAGTCAGACACGACTAAGTGACTGAACATTTTCAAACGGTGTCACTCGAAGCGGTAAGGTGCTGCCGTCAGCTGAGGGCACCAGCAGCCCCACGGGGCAGGCAGCAGCAGAGTGTGTGTATGGGGGGGTAATTTGCATGTGAATTTCTTTTAAACTAAGAGAAATAAGTACAGTAACAATCAAAGCTAAATTCTACTTGTCTTTTGCCAATGAAGTTGTCAGAGCTCCCCTGTTTGCCACAGGGAAGGGCTTCCAGCCAGCCCCAGGGACGCTGAAGGAGCGGTGAGTTAGCGCCAAGGGCCCAGAAGCCAACCGGGCGGGACCAGCCCACGTCTTCAGGAGCGGGCAGCGTGCGCCCGCCCGTCCCCTGCTGCCAGCTCCCCTCACACTGGGACCGTGTCTCTGTGTTCTCACACAACCAAAACCATGCTGGGGTGATGCGGTTCATTTCCTTTATCTCAAAACTGTCACTTCTAGCAATCTACCTACCGCAGGCCAATATTGAACAATGCAGAAAGATGGGTGTATGAAGGATGGTTTGTAATAGTGACAGCTAAATAGAGCAGTTAACAGACAGCCCACCCTACCCAGAACTTCAGCTCCAAAGACAGCAGGGCTCTGCTGGAGAAAGGCTGGTCACGCGGTGAGGACGCTGGGGGGCCATGATGACAGACCATGCACCCCGTGTTTACAGAAACGTGCAGAGGCACCGTCAGAAAGCAGAAGGCGACACACCACAGTGCGAAACGCAGTTTTAATAAGAATTACAGGTGTCTCGTCCCTTAGCTCCCAATTTTCTGAAACGTGGTTCTTCAGCCTCCATACATACTTAAATAGAAGTGTGTGTCATAGGCTCCAGCGCTCTGGACAGATGTGAGCAGGCAGCTAGTCTCCTTTAAGCTGGGCGGGAGGAGCGCGAAGTGACTGAGTCCCAGAGAGGCACCCTCTTTCCCCCCCATCCGGGACCACCAGGTGCGTCTCCTCCAGGGGGCTGAGCGCCATGGCGTCCGGGGCAGCCCCGCAGGCGGCCTCCCCAGCCCGGGGTGTGAAGCCTGCTTCCGCCATGGCCGGGCTGGCCGGACGGGACGCTGGGCTGCAGGTCACTAACATGTGTGGTGACCCAGGGAGTCTGCTGTCCCCAGAGGCCCACCACCGGGGCCCACCCTCCCCTCCCGGAGCAGCGTCCACTTACGACGCTGTTCGTATGCTGTTCGTGATTCTCCCGTCTTCTCTCCCCTTTAATTACCACGTCAAACGTGGAAGTTCACAGAAGAAACTCACGTCGGAGGCTGTCCAAGGACGCGAGGACA
Organism: Antilocapra americana; assembly: GCA_007570785.1. Taxonomy (NCBI): domain Eukaryota; kingdom Metazoa; phylum Chordata; class Mammalia; order Artiodactyla; family Antilocapridae; genus Antilocapra; species Antilocapra americana. The sequence goes on from ML663582.1 coordinate 948,997, forward strand.
GGGCCCCCTTCACCAGAGGAGAGCACTCCCTTCTGCCCTCCAGACGTCGGGGGAAGACAGGACACCCCCGGCCAGCCTCAGCTCTCTCCTACCAGCTTCCTCTCTAGCAGCTCACGACCTCTAGGCGTGTCTCAGGTGGCAGGCGGGTGTCTCACACACACGGGCTAATTTCCGGGGTTGCTCCCCAGGGGGAAACTCCTGCTGGCCGAGGGTGGGGCCACACCCAGGAGCTCGGCCACGTCCAGGGCATCGACGGGGCCCACATCGCTCCCGCCCGAGGCCCCTGCGCCCAGCAGGCCGCCGGGCACGTAGTAGGTGCTCAACAAGCGCTGGTCCAACTGGACGGCGAAGGGCTTCTCGCGGCGGTGGAGCCTGCGGTGCTCCGCCAGGGGCCCGCTCCAGCCGAACGCCTCGCCGCACTCGTGACTCCTGAAGGGCTTCTCCGCCGCGTGCGTCTTCTGGTGCTTGACGAGACAGTGGTTCTGGCTGAAGGCCCGGCCGCACTGGCCGCACTTGTAGGGCTTCTCGCCGGTGTGCACGCGCTGGTGCACGATGAGCGACGAGTGGCAGCTGAAGGCCTTCCAGCAGCGGCCGCAGTCGAAGGGCTTCTCGCCCGTGTGCACGCGCCGGTGCACCGCCAGGTAGGCGTGCGAGCTGAAGGCCTTGCCGCACTCGCCGCAGCGGAAGGGCTTCTCGCCGCTGTGCACGCGCCGGTGCACCGCCAGGTAGGCGTGGCAGCTGAATGCCTTGGCGCACTCGCCGCAGCGGAAGGGCTTCTCGCCGCTGTGCGAGCGCTGGTGCAGCGTCAGCCGCGAGCGGCTGCTGAAGGCCTTCTGGCAGTCGCCGCAGCGGAAGGGCTTGTCCCCGCTGTGCAGCTTCTCGTGCGCCGTCAGCGACGAGTGGCAGGCGAAGGCCCGGCCGCACGCACCGCAGCGGTAGGGCTTCTCGCCCGTGTGCACGCGGTGGTGGCGTGTGAGGTGCGTCCGCTGGTTGAAGGCCTTGCCACACTCGCCGCAGCGGTAGGGCCGCTCGCCTGTGTGCACGCGCCGGTGCATGCCCAGCAGCGAGCTGCAGCTGAAGGCCTTGGCGCACTGGCCGCACTTGTAGGGCCGCTCGCCCGTGTGCACGCGCCGGTGCACGTTGAGGGACGAGTGGCAGCTGAAGGCCTTGCCGCACTGGCCGCACAGGAAGGGCTTCTCGCCCGTGTGCACGCGCCGGTGCTCCAGGAGGTTGGTGCTCCAGCTGAAGGCCTTGCCGCACTCGCCGCACTTGTAGGCCTTCTCCCGTGCGTGCCAGCGCCGGTGCAGCGCCAGCGCCGCGCTCCGCTGGAAGGCCTTGCCACACTCGCCGCACACGAACGGGCCGCTCCCCGCGCCCTGGCTCGGGCGCCGGCTCCCGGCCCCGGTGGACCGCACCCCCGACTGGCCTTCCGAAGAGGCTCCCTCCGCGGGAAGATGGGTCTGGGCCGGCCGGGCGCTCTGCACGCCACGTGCCTCCTTGGAGTTATAGTGGCCCCGCCGGTGCTCCTCGGCGGGCCCAGCACGGGCGTAGGAGGCTTCGCCTCGGGTCAGAGCAGTCGCTGAGCCCCACCACGCGATTGGCTCCCAGAGTGGCTCTTCCTTGTAAACAAGAGTCTCCTCCGCCTCAGGCCAGCGCTCCCATCCGGGTTCTGGAAGGAAGGCAGAGGCCACCCTCTGAGAGCAGGCAGAGGGGCGGTGCCAGAGCAGGTCAGGCCCAGAGCACTGGGAGCACTGGGGAGGCGTAGGGGCGGGGCAGCAGGACCTGCAGGGGAGCACGGAGGAAGAGCAAGGAGCAGGGGCGGAGGGACTGGGGTGGGGGGTGATGCCGGGGTGAGGGGGCGGGGCAAGGGGCGGGTGGCGGGGCGGGGCAGCAGGCAGGGAGGCGGCAGAGGGGTGCGGGGGCGGGGCAGGGGGCGGTGCGGGGGGGGCCGGGCCGGCAGCGCAGAAGCCAGGCCCTTCGTGGGCTCAGAGTCCGCACTGACAGCTCCACATGTGAACAGTCCACGTGCAGACGCTCCTTCCGTCTCCCTCCAGCTCAAGGCAACCGGCTGTGCCTGTTTTGTTTACTGTGCCCCCAGCACGGTCCCAGCACACAGTCGGTGCTGAGTGCTCCAGGAAGGGAGGCAGGAGGGGCGGAGCAGGTGCAGAGGGGACCTCAGGGGCGGTGGGGAGGGGCTCTGCCTCCGCGCCCTGCTCACCTGGACCTGGCCCCGCAGGCCCTCCTCTGGGAGCCCACCTCGGCTCCTCGCCTCGCTCCAGGTGGGAGATGACATCTGGCTTGCAGACTGGAGGCCCTGTGCAGGGAGGAAGCCGCGCGGCTCTGGGCGCTCTGTGCGCCAGCCCCGAAGAAAGGACTCAGACGGGGAACCCCCAGGGACTGACGCCCCCTCCGGGGCAGGCTGGGCTCCTGGGGCCTGTCCACCCCCTCCCTTTCCTCCAGGCCCCACCTGCAGGCAAAGATGCCGATGGCACCACAAGGGCCCTGGGCAGAGACAGGAGCCCGCGTCCTGCCAGGTCCAGCCCCGAGGAGAGACGCCTGACCTGGCCTCCTCACTTTGGGCACCACCTTACCCAGGGAGAGAAGGTTCTGGTAGTTTTCCAGCATCACATCGCGGTACAGGGCCCTCTGGGGGGAGTCTAGTTGGCCCCACTCCTCCTGGGTAAAGTCCACGGCCACATCCTTGAAAGTCACGGACTCCTATAAGGACACACATGTTCTTTCTCTCTCACCCAGGACGGCGGAGTCCACTTGTGTTCCAGGGTGACGGAGGACCTCAGCATCGGAGACCTCGGGAGCCGTCCTGAGTGTGGCCGGAAGGCTGTGCTGTAGACACAAAAGGCCCCAGACCCAGACAGGCGCCCACACTGCACCCTGAGGGTGGACCCCAGGCCCACTCTGTCCTTCCTGCTTGCCCCCCACTTCTTCCCAGCAGACTCCCTGCTCTCCCTGGGCCACGTCCCTGCACTAACTTGCTCCCACCCGCCCCCAACACTGGCCCCTGGTCTGCGGTGTCCCCTTCGGTCACTCCAGCTCCAAGCGTCCTGAGAGCCCCGTTGACTCTCCGTGTGACTCTGGTCCGGAACCCTGGTGTTCTGGGCAAGATCAGCCGGAGACTAAAGGCTTCTCTGAGCTCACACCAAAATCTAAAAGCCTCGGAAAGATCCAACTACATATTAGGTAATTTCACCGCATCCCAGAGCATGTAAGGAATTAAATCCAGCACTAAGAAAGTAAAATCCACTCTGGCCAGAGAACAAACATATGGACACCGGAGGGGAAAAGGGAGGGACGAAGTGGGAGATGGGGCTGACGTGTACACACTGCTGCCTGTACAGCCTAACTAATGGGAGCCTGCTCTACAGCACAGGGAACTCGACTCAGTGCTCTAAGATGACTTAAATGGGAAGGAAATCCAAAAAAGAGAGGCTACATGTATATGTATGGCTGATTCACTTTGCTGTACAGCAGAAACTAACAACATTGTAAAGTAACTAGACTGCAATAAAAGCTTTAAAAAAGTCACTCTGTCCAGAATCCAACAAAGTAACTAAAAGGAAAAGCTAATAAAATCAGAAGAATGAAGCGTTTCATAAAACAGTATTTGTTTACCTCAAAAGAAGGTGTTAAGGGAGAAACAATCAAAAAGATACAAGATGGAGAAAAGAGACAGCAGGAGAGAAGCCACAATCCAACCGCACCAGTGACCACGTGAGATGTGAGTGGGCTGAGCGCTCCAGACAAGACTAGAGGACCGTCAAAGTGAAGTTAGACAGCAAGGCCAGCCACATGCCAGCTACACAGTCCAATTTAAACACAAAGGCTAAGACGGATTAAAAGTGAAAAAAGACAAAAAGATACACTCTGCCAACGTGAATCAGAGGAAACTGAGACAGCTGTATCGACATCAGACAAAGATTTCATGACGAGGGTGCCGGAGATAAACCGTCACTACCTCACTGTGTAGCGATCGTCACTTTAGGGTCGATTCACGAAGAGCTCACAACAATCACAAACAAAGACGCACCTGTCACCAGAGCCTCAGAGTGCACATGACAAAACCCGACAGGACTGAACACGGCTCTCCCTGGTGGCTCCGTGGGAATCACTCTGCCAGCCAATGCAGGAGACACTGGTTTGATCCTCGATCTAGGAAGGCCCCACGTGGCGCAGAGCAGCTCAGCTCGGGGGCCACAGCTACCGATGCCAGGGTGCCCGAGGGTCCTCAATCCACACACAGAGCGCACACAGTGCAGCTCCAGGGTTTCCCTCGCCGGCCTCGACCAGAGACAAGGCCGAGCAGCAACAAGCACCCAGCACTCAAAAACATATTTGAGAAAAGAGATGGAGATGGACAAACCCGCAACTATACTAGATGATGTGAAGGACCGCCTTTCCCAGTAACTGACACGACATGTAAGGAGGAAATGTCAGAACCTGCAGCACCTCAATAACACCATGACTGAACTGACAAACACTCTAGCCAACAAAAGCAGAATACACAGTCTTTTCAAGCGCACACAGAACATTTACCAAGATAAACCACATGCTGGGTAACAAAGTGAGGCTCAGTGAATTTGAAAGGTTTCAAATCATACACAGTTCCTTCTCTAATTACAGCAGAATTAGAAACAACAGAAAGACACCTGGAAAATCCTCCACCCATTTAGAATTAACAGACTCCTGAATAATACAGAGCTGAGGTGAAATCACCAAAAGACTGTAGAAGCTTCTTGGAACTGAAAAAGGAAAGTAAAACATACCAGAATTTCAGCATATACTGATGCTTCCTGACCTGCACACAGGTTTCTTAAGAGGCAGGTTAGGTGGTCTGGTATTCCCATCTGCTTCAGAATTTTCCACAGTTTATTGTGATCCATACAGTCAAAGGGTTCAGCATCCTCAATAAAGCAGAAGTAGATGTTTTTCTGGAACTCTCTTGCTTTTTCAATGGTGCAGCAGATGTTGGCAATTTGATCTCTGGTTCCTCTGCCTTTTCTAAAACCAGCTTGAACATCTGGAAGTTCACAGTTCATGTATTGCTGAAGCCTGGCTTGGAGAATTTTGAGCATCACTTTACTAGCGTGTGAGATGAGTGCAATTGTGTGGTAGTTTGAGCATTCTTTGGCATTGCCTTTCTTTGGGATCGGAATGAAAACGGACCTTTTCCAGTCCTGTGGCCACTGCTGAGTTTTCCAAATTTGCTGGCATATTGAGTGCAGCACTTTCACAGCATCGTCTTTCAGGGTTTGAAATAGCTCAACTGGAATTCCATCACCTCCACTAGCTTTGTTTGTAGTGATGCTTTCTAAGGCCCACTTGACTTCACATTCCAGGATGTCTGGCTCTAGGTGAGTGATCACACTATCCTGATTATCTGGGTCATGAAGATCTTTTTTGTACAGTTCTTCTGTGTATTCTTGCCACGTCTTCTTAATATCTTCTGCTTCTGTTAGGTCCCTACCATTTTTGTCCTTTATCGAGCTCATCTTTGCATGAAATGTTCCCTTGGTATCTCTAATTTTCTTGAAAAGATCTCTAGTTGTTCCCATTCTATTGTTTTCCTCTATTTCTTTGCTTGATTGCTGAGGAAGGCTTTCTTATCTCTCTTTGCTATTCTTTGGAACTCTGCATTCAGATGGGACTATCTTTCCTTTTCTCTGCTTTTTGCTTCTCTTTTCACAGCTGTTTGTAAGGCCTCTTCAGACAGCCACTTTGCTTTTTTGCATTTCTTTTCCATGGGGATGGTCTTAATCCCTGTCTCCTGTACAATGTACAATTGTAGAAGAAACCTACCAACACCTTAACCGCTGACTTCTAGCCTCCAGAACGAGGGCACAACACGTGTTTGCCTGAGCCACCAAATCTGTGGCATTTCGTTAAGGCAGTCCAGCACCTAAAACTGAGTGGAGTCTCATTCAGCAATCAAAGGGAACAAGCCGCTGACTCAAATCAGGACATGGATGCAAAAGCATCAATCATGCTAAGTGAGATGAGTGAGACACAGAGCCACAGAGATAATTCCATGTGAATTCTCCAAGAGGCAAAGTGATTCTGGTTGCCAAGGGGAAGGGTGGAGAAGACAGACTATGAAGGGGCACGAAGGGGCTTTCTGGGTGGTGGAGACTTTCTGTCCTACATATGCGTGTGCCAACACCCCCCAAATCCTACATGTACAAACCTGGAGAGCTCTTCCTGTGTATAATCATACCTCAGCAAGTCTGACCACAAGGAAAGCTGAGCGCCAGAGAAGCAGTGCTTCTGACTGTGGCGGTGGAGAAGACTAGAGAGCCCCGTGGACTGCAAGGAGACCGACCTGTCCCTCCCAAAGGAGACCAGCC
>ML663582.1:955365-1076430 GCA_007570785.1 Antilocapra americana
CTGGAAGGACTGATGCCCGTGGACTGCAAGGAGACCGACCTGTCACTTCTAAAGGAGACCAGCCCTGAGTGTTCACTGGAAGGACTGATGCTGAAGCTCCAATACTTGGAAAGACAAGAGATCTCTCCAAGAATATTAGAAATATCAAGGGGACATTTCATGCAACATTCCAAGTAGTCCATCTTAAAGGAAATCAGTCCTGAATATTCACTGGAAGGACTGATGCTGAAGCTGAAACTCCAATACTTTGGCCACGAGATGCAAAGAGCTGACCCAATCGAAAAGACCCTGATGCTAGGAAAGACTGAAGGCGAGAACAGAAAGGGACAACAGAGGATGAGATGGTTGGATGGCATCACCGACTCGATGGACATGGGTTTGAGCAAGCTCTGAGAGCTGGTGATGGACAGGGAGGCCTGGTGTGCTGCAGTCCGTGGGGTCGCAGGGTCACAGTCAACTGAGCGACTGAGCTGAGCTGACTTCATGCAAAAACAGGCGCAATAAGGACCTCACAGAAGCAGAAGAGATTAAGAGGGGGAAGGAGTGCACAGAACTGTGCAGAAAAGCTCTTAATAACCCAGCTATCCACAATGTTGTGGTCGTCACGCACCTAGAGCCAGATATCCTGAAGTGTGAAGCCAAGTGGGGCTTAGGAAGCATCACTACAAACAAACTGGAGGAGGGCATGGGATTCCAGCCGAGCTATTTCAAATCCTAAAAGATGCTGCTGCTGAGGTGCTGCGCTCAGTATGGCAGCAAATTTGGAAAACTCAGCAGTGGCCACAGGGCTGGAAAAGGTCCGTCTTCATTCCAATCCTAAAGAAGGGCAATGCCAAAGAACGTTCAAACTACGGCACAATTGCACTCATTTCGCAAGCTAGCAAGGTAATGCTCAAAATCCTTCAAGCTAGGCTTCAACGGTATGTGAACCGAGAACCTCCAGATGTACAAGCTGAGTTTAGAAAAGGCAGAAGAATCAGAGATCAAATTGCCAACTTCACTGGACCACAGAAAAAGCAAGAGAATTCCAAAAACATCTAATTATGCTTCACTGACTACACTAACGCCTTTGACTGTGTGGATCACAACAAACTATGGAAACATGTTAAACAGATGGGAATACCAGACCACCTCACCTGTCTCCTGAGAAACCTGTATGCAGCTCAAGAAGCAACAGTTAGAACCTTACAGGGAATAGCAGACTGGTTCCAAATTGGGAAAGGAGAGCATCAAGGGTATATATTTTCACCCTGCTTATTTAACTGACATGCAGAGCACATCGTGCAAAATGCTGGGCTAGATGAATCTAAGCTGGTATCCAGATTTCCAGAAGAAATATCAACAATCTCAGATCTGCAGATGATAACACTCTGTTGGCAGAAAACAAGGAGGAACTAAAGTGCCTCTTGAGGAAGCTCAAAGAGGAGACTGACAAAGCTTGTTTCAAACTCAACATTCAAAAAACTAAGATCACAGCATCCAGCCCCAGCACTTCATAGCAAACAGATGGGTAAAAAATAGAAACAGTGACACATTTTATTTTCTTGGGCTCCAAAATCACTGCAGACAGTGACTGAAACCATGAAATTAAAAGACGCTTGCTCCTTGGAAGAAAAACTATGACCAACCTAGACAGTGTATTAAAAAGCAGAGACATTACTTTGCTGACAAAGGTCCGCATAAAGTTAGGGTTTTTCCGGTAGTCATGTATGGATGTGAGAGTGAAACATTAAGAAGGCTGGGCACAGGAGAACTGATACTTTTGAACTGTGGTGCTGGAGGAGACTCTTGAGAGGTCCTTGGACTGAAAGGAGATCAAACCGGTCCCCCCTAAAGGAGGTCAACCCTGAATATTCGCTGGAAGGACTGCTGCTAAAGCGGAAGCTCCAGTACTTTGGCCGCCTGAAGGGAAGAAGTGACTCAGTGGAAAGGACCCCGATGCTGGGAAGACTGAGGGCAGGAGGAGGGGGTGACAGGAGATGAGATGGTTGGGTGGCATCACCGACTGAATGGACGTGAATCTAAGCAAGCTTCTGGAGATAGTGAGGTATAGGAGAGGCTGGCGTGCTGCAGTCCATGGGGCTGCAGAGTCGGATACGTCTTAGCGACTGAACGGCAACAACAAGCTTGACACAAAAACCCCACTGGGCTTCAGGGAGACAAGAAGATGGCAATGAGGATACACGTTGGGACTGTGTCCACAGCTGAGGCGCGCAGGAATGAAGCAAGGTGGTAACAGCAGAGAGAAGGCAGACAAGGACAAAAACAAGACCTCAGAACGCGATGCTGCCAACAGAGCTCTCAGAGGCTGCATGGCTTCAGTGTGGTGGAGTCAACAGCCAACAGCAGGATCTGATCCACACTGAGGCCTTTCTAGGGGTACTCCTAACCTACCGGGAGAAGCCCACATCCAGTGTGTCTTCATTTTGCAGGGCAGGGAGCAAAAGGGCATGGAATCAAAGACAGACGTGGTAATGCAACCTGCAGGAGTCAGAGCAGACCACGAGGGATATCCCAGCCAAGAACCCTTGCCACAGTACGAGACTGCCGGGAAAGGAGAGCACTCGAGAGAGAGGACCAGCTATTCAAAGCTCTGGGAAGCTGGTGTTTCGGAGTTGACATCTGTGTACAGGAAGGGGTGTGCCTCCGAGGTGGCGCTCTCAACACATAGCCCGATTTCCCCCCATTCCAAGGTCAGCTGTAGACATCAGAACACCTCAGCCTACATTCTTCAGCCTGTACTCCCCACAGATGTTCTCTACACAATCACAGTACCATCATCAAACCCACGAAGCCAAATACTGACACAATGCGATCTAAAATACATCTCCAAATGCCTCTGACATAATTTTTGATCTATGACCCACTAAGGACCACATCGCACATGCTCGTCACATCTCCTGAGTGTTTTACAGAATATTCTAAAGTTACAGAAGCTGGGCCCGTCTCACCATACACGTCTTACAGTCATTTCTGCCATTCAAGTGACAGGTTAACAGAATTACCAACTCCTAAAAATGACAAAGGACTCTCAACTCTGAAAGCTTTTCACCCATACTGTCTCTGTCATCTGTACCTTTCTGAACACTGCAAAGGATAGACAGGTGTAGGTGGTGGAATGAAATGATGACCAAGAACCCAAAGTCTGTAAAAGGAGTGATCTGTGCTTCACTCAGCTGCAGAAGCGGCCCCAAGGCCAATTCCCTTCAGAGCCCCCGAAGCCTCAGTAATTCCACATTTTTCCACAAAGGCCTTGTGTCAGGAACTGGGTTCAGAGAAAAAGCATATCGGGACGCATGCTCTACCATCACTCTGACCCCTGGCGCTGCAACCCAGCCCTCCCATCAGCTGTTCCATGTCCTTCTACCTTACTCATTCCCAGAAAGCGCCCCCAAACAAGGATCAGCAGCAACAAACATCCCATGGGCCTGCGTGTGGAGATGAGCCAAGTGATCTCACGGGAGCTGTCACCTACTAGGTGTGGGTGGCACTAAAGCCACCACCAAGAGCTCCCGGCACAGTACTGGGCACACAGCAGTCCTGAACAACGGATCCACGGCTAGGCTGTACCAGCCTGGAAGCGACATTCACCTGGAGGAGTCACCGGAGCTGTCCCCCCACCACCCGTACCCAGAGCTTCCTGAGGATGGGAGCACAGGCACCCAGATCGGGGGCCCCTGGGTGATGGAAGGACGATGCCGACCTTCCTCATAAAGAACAAGCCGTTCAAAGAAAAAAAGACAGCCACTCACCTCGGACCTGGCTTCCAGGAGACCCCGAGGCAATGTATCTTCTGGAATCTCCTTGAGGGGACGAGCAGGATCTGGAAAGGACGAACGAGTCATCGGGGCTGTTCTGGCCACAGCCACCAGGCACGCCCGACCCAGGGAGAGTCTCGGGGAGCCAGAGGCGAGCCCCAGGTTCGGCACAGCCTGAGAGAGCCTGGGCCTAATTCTGCTACTCGGCGTCTCGGACACCCCGCTCGGAGGACACGCGCCGCCGTCCCCGTGCCCGTGCCCGCCGGAGGCGCCTGGGGGACGCCGCCCGCCCTCCCCGCGCACACCCAGGCCCGCGGCCGAGGGGCCCGCCGTACCTGCCCCCCGCGTCCCCGCGGCGTCCATGGCGCCCTCCCTCGGGGCCGCCCCGGCTGCGGGCGCCCGCGCAGCCCCCCGGGAGGCGGCGCGCCGGGCCGGCTCAGGCGGGCTCCGCTGGCGCCGGGCCGCGCCCCCGCCCCATGGCCGCCCGCCGGCCCGCCAGTCGCGCCTCCCAGGGCGCGCGGGCCGACCAGGCCTGGCGCTCGGCCGCCCCGAGCTGAGGGTCGCGGGCGGCGCAAAGGTGGGGCGCGCCGGCGGAGGGCCAGAAGCTCGCGCCGCCCAGCGACGCGCCCCCACGGAAGGCCCGCCGCGGCCACAAAGGAGCGCCCGGGGCGCCGCGGCAGGGCGCACGCGCGGAAGGGACGCAGGCTCCCAGGCGCCTCTGCGCCGCGCAGGCGCGCCGGGCCGGGGGCGGGGCCGAAGCGGCGCTGACGTGCTGTAGCACGGCCTTCTGGGAAGTGTAGTCACGGGGCCGGAAACGCCGCGCTCCGGCCCCGCCCCTCTCCTCCCCGAGGCCGCGGAAACCACTGGCATCTGGGGGGGTGTGGTGTCTGCGCACGAGCGACAGGGGTGGTGCGTGTGTGTGTGCGTGGTGTGCTGTCTGTGTGACGTGTGGTGCGTGTGGTTTGTGCGTGGTGTGTGTACGGTGTGTGTGTGTATGGTTTGTGGTGCATGTGTGATGTCTGTGTGATCTGTCCGTGTGGGTGGTGTGTGTGTGGTGTGTGTGGGGGGTATGCGTGTGTTATATGGTGTGTATGTATGGTGTGTGCGGTGTGTGTCTGTGGGGTGTGTGCGGTGTGTGTGTATATGGTGTGTGTGTGGTATATGGTGTGTATGTGTGCGGTGTGTGTGTATTATATGGTGTGTGTGTGGTATATGGTGTGTATGTGTGTGGTGTGTGTGTGCGCGCACCTGGTGGGTGAGCATGGAGAGTTCGGGCTGGACGACCTCTGAGTGGGGTGGGCAAGGCTCCAGGGGCCCCTCGGCTCGGGACCACCGGGGCCTGCAGACACCCCCCTCAGCACCCCGGGTGGAGACCCCCACCCTGGGGGTCCGGGAGTTCTGGGGCTCAGACACCTGCTGGGCTCTGGCTGCGAACCTCCCTGTGAGGGCTGAGTTCTGTGGGCGCAGGGTCCGCTCGAGGAGGGCGCCAGCGTCCTGAGCTGTCCCGGGGCGGGAGGGCATGCTCAGACGCGCGCTCTTCAACTGCGGGATGAAGGAGCCTGAGGAGAGGCTCACGGAAACCCGGGCTCTGCTGCTATTCGGCCAAGAGCCCGGGCGCCTGAAGAGGGTCGGGGTGGTCATGTGGGCCTGAGCCCTCACCCTGTGGGATGTGACGCCACCTCGGAGCGGACAGTGCCAGTGGCGGGTCGAGTCCTCAGACACCCCCTTGGGTTGGAGGGTGTGGGCAGGGGTCAGTCTTACCCGAGGGATTGGGCCGAGGCCCGGAGAAGGCGGGGGAGGCTCTGTGCAGGGCACCCGCGTGCACTGAGCGGCGCCGGGGTCTGGGGCTGCCCACGGGGTGTGAGCAGAAGGGCACGGCCAGCCCTGTCGGTGCGAAGAGATCGGATGGGGCAGATGGGTGACCCCTGGCCACGGAGCAAGGTCAGAGCCACGCCAGGCTGGACAATGAGGGCCACGGACGCCAGGGCCAGGCAAATGAGGCCATCGCCAGGTACTGAGGTTTGCTAAGGTCCACACTGGATGATGACTTGCTCCCTGCAGAGCCACCTGACCCAGGGCGGCACCCAGGGAACGCCGGGGTGGCCAGGGCCCAGGCCCAGGGCCACAGTATGCCTGGGCCCAGCCCCCACAGGAAGCCCCGTTCCTGCCCTGGGACCCTGGGCGAGTCACTCCCCCTCTGACCTTGTCTTTAAAGGAGGCGCTGGTCTTGGAGGGGGTGTCCCTTGAGCCTCAGGCGTCCTGGGCTCCGCGATGTGGGTGAGCCCCAGGGACCACCTGTGGCCCGTGAGGCAGGACGAAGCAGCCTACTCTGTGTGCAGTGGGTCGAGCCAGACCTTCAGCTGAGCCCGCCGAGGCCCCACCACGCAACCTGCACGCTGGGCGCTGCGGGGCACCATAGCCTTGCCTTCCCTCCCCAAGGGCCTGTGGTCCAGACCCCACCAAGCCGGCCTTGCTTGCTCACCCTCCAGAGGCCCAGACAGCCTGGCCAGACGGAGCATGCCACCCCCACCTAGAGCCTGGGCCACACCGCCCCCTCCAAGACCACCCTCCACCGTGGGTGCCCTGCAGAGGTCCTGTCCCCCACAGGCCCCTGCTGTTGGGTCCCCACCGGCTTCGGGACCACGGGCCTCACCGCCATACCACTCTGCTGAGAAGACGACGGGCTGAGCCTGGTGGGCGTTCAGTCACCCCCTTCTGCCTGCTAGAGTTGGAACCTGGGCACCTGACTTCAGATACGCCTTGCGGACCTTGCGCGTACAGCCTGGTGGCTGCCCCTGCCCCTCTGGCCACCAGAATCCCGTCAGCAAGCAGCCCTCTCCTGGCTCCTGACCGCCCTTGGACCCCGGAAAGAAAACCTCCAGGCTGGGTGGCCGCTCTGAAGACAGAGCCCACGGGTGACCACAGGGAAGTCCCAGGGCGTGACAGCCCCCTTCTCTGCACAGAGAAGCCCAGGGCCCTCTCTCCTCCCTGACCTAATGGGCAGCTACTGGCCTGCTGGGCCTGATGGGAGGGCCACCAGGAGGGCCGCCCTCTGTGAGGATGTGGAGACGGGCTGGGGACGCCAGAGCTGGTGGCTGCCCACGGACATGGCTGGCCTGGCCCTGGCACTCGGCCAGGGGCACGGTGGGGCAGGGACTGGGCCTGTCAGCACCTCGGAGCAGGGACCACCCCTGATGCCCCCCACCCCGCCCCGGGGCGGGCCTCGCCCCGAGGAGCTCCTGGGAGGAGCTGGAGAGCAGGCCTGGGTGTGGCCCCTGCCAGGCCCCAGGCCTTACAGGGAAGATGGCAGCGGTCACGGCCCCGGCTGGGCGCCCCAGCCCGCCCCCCTACCCCAGGCCTCCCCTTCATCCTGGCCTTGCACCGAGGAAGCTCGGGCCGCGGTCCCCACAGCCGGCTTCCTGACTCGCACTGAACATGGTCTCTGGGGGTCAGAACGGTGCTGACTGCCCAGTCTGTTCACGCTGCCGACACCTCTGTGACTCCTCCAGGACCCGCGGGGCCCCCAGGGCCTCTCCTCCCGTCTGTCTTTGCCCGTCACACCCGATCTGATGGCCTCTGCCTGCCCGGGGCCCAGGCCGCCCACCCTCACCCCTCGCGGCTCTCACACTCCCACCTGCCGGTCAGCAACCCTGGAGTCTCCCCAACACCCACTCCCACCCTGGGGGGCCCCCTGCGGCTCCCTCCTGGGGATCTGAGGGCCTCTTGAGCGCCATGGGCGAGATTCAGAGAGGGCAGTCCTGGGTCACACAGCCAGCCTCAGCAGGCCTGGGGAGGCAATCCAGGGCTCCTGTGTCAGCCTTATTTTAATTACGGAGGGGAGGGTGAGGGGGGTATGGTTAACAAGGCTCCAGGGAGCAGCAGGGCTACATGCTGGGGATCCCCGGGGGCCCGGGTGACTCAGCAGGAATGGGGGACGGGGGGGGTCGGGGGGGGTTGACCAAGGGCGGATTCTCCCCTCCCCCTGCACCTTCCAGGATGACAGGCTCCAATGAGTCAATGGGAGAACGAGAGGGGGCCTTCACAGTGACCAGGGACCAGGGTGGCCCACAGACAAGGTCAACCGCACGCACGCGCGCAGACACACACACACACACACACACACACACACACGCACACACACGCACACACACACACACACACACAAGCACAGAGCTGCAGAGAGTCCCCTGGGGAGCCCTGGGGGACACAGGCCCCACCGACTCTCTTGCCATCTCCCTTCCCAGTCCAGCCTGGATCCTCGCCAGGCCCTCCCCCCACACAATTCGCCAGGGCGGTCCCGGGGCGCCCACAGCCCTAACTAGTCCCTTGGTACAGTGAGCACAACATGCCTGGGGTAGGGGGGTGGGCATGGGAATCCTGCCCTCCAGAGGGGCCCACAGCACACTGTCCATGGCCCTGGGGTGGACACAGCCAACAGGGCAGGTGCCACAGCAGCAGGTTGAGAATAAATGGGGTGCAGTGGTGAGAAGGTGAGGGGCGGGAGAACCAGCAGGGATCCGTGAGGGCCTAGAGCGCCAGGCCGAGGGGAAGGTGCTCGCCTAGCGGGGGCAGCCCCACCTGGGACCCTCAGCCCCACATGCATTCAGCCAAGGACCCCATCTGACAACATCCAGTCCACTCAGCACCGCGGGGCCACGCTGGAGACCCTGCTGTGGATGCAGGCGGACTGCCAGGGTGCTGTGGGGGAGGGGCCCGAGTCACTGGGTCGGGGGAGCTGGTCAAGGAAGATTGCCCTGTCCCACCGGGACGCGTGGGGCAGCCAGGAAGAGGAAGGCCCAGGGGTTCCTCCCAGGCAGGCAACGCAAAGGCCCAGGGGGTGGAGAGGGTCGCTGGGAGGAGGAGGTCCAGGCCAGCACACAGAGAGCGAGAGACGGCAGGACCTCCGGCAGCCCCTGGAGGCCGGGGCCCAGCAGAGGGCACCAGGGACCCTGTGGAGTTAAAGGCTGGGGCGGCAGTGCATTGGAGTGAGGGGGTTCCAGGTAGAGCCTGGACCTGGTGTGGGAGGAGGGGCTTCGGCCAGTGGGCGGGGCTAGGGGCCCGGACCACACTTGCCTTCCTGCCCGGACTGAGCTGGGACAGAGGCTTAGAGCAGAGGATGTGAGCCCGGTTCCCCGTTTGGGTTTGGGTGTCTCCAAGTCCCCATCGCCTCTGTCTGACGCCTGTCCAAGCCCACTGTGAAGATCCACTGACAGCGTGGTCTCGCGAGCAAGCCCTGCACACCTGGCTCCTTGGGTCTCAGGCCTGCCGGGGGTTCCCCGGGCCTCAGGCCGGCTCCTGCGAGGCTTCGGTCGTTCCCACAGCCGTCCCCACGGGGCCCTCTCCACGGAGCGTCGCCCAGGGCCCCATTGGTCGCTAGGCTGCAGGCTGGGGTTCAGGCCCGGCCGGGCTCTGAAAGCAGCGGTGGAGGCGGCGGCCGAGCCGATGGCGGCAGAGCCCCGGCGCCCATGGGTCCAGGCGCGCAGCGCTTACGGCGCCAGCGAGGCGCTGCGGCGCGCGGTGGGCCGCCGGCGGGACCCCGGGCCGCAGCCCAATGGGCCGGGCCCCGAGGGAGCCCACACCCCGGGCCGCCTGGCTAGGTTGCGGGGCCAGCTCCGGGCTGAGGCGGCGGCGCGGGTCGACGCGCCCCGACTGCTGCGGCTGCTGGAGCGCGCGGGGGCGGCGGCGACCCAGGAGCAGGCGGAGGAGCGCAGCCGCGGCTCTGTGTGTTCCGTGTGCGGCGAGCCGCGTGGCGGGGCCACCTACCCGGCGGGCGTCCTGGAGGTGAGCGAGCGGCGGCTGCAGGAGGGCCTGGCAGCCGTACGCGCGGAGCTGGGCGCGGGGCTGGAGGCGCTGCGCGCGGAGCTGCGGGCCGAGCTGGACGCCCTGCGCGCGCTGCTGCCGCCTCCTCCGGCTGCTCGCCGCGAGCCCCGCGTCCCCCGAGGCCCGGCCCTGCTGCGGGCACTGGGCACCATGAATGCCCTGGCCGCGGGCGCGAGGCCCACCGACGACGCCTCAGACGGCCTGGCCGACCGCGGTGTGAACCGGGCCCCGGCCAGGAAGAACCTCAAGAAGACCCCAGTGCCGCCCCGGGCCCCGCAGGGCAGTGGGGATTAAGCCCGGGTGAGGGCCTGGGGCGGCTTTGCTACTCCGAAATGGACGGGGGCTCGTGGGGCGTGGCTCGGAGCGAAAAGGATCCTCCGACTCCGCTGGCTAGGAAAGTTCCTGGGGAGCGCGGCTGGTCCAGGCAGCGCTGGGGAAGGGCTGGGCGGAGGTCTGTCAGCCTCCTGGGGTCCCAGGAAGAGCCCAGGGCACCCCGCCTGGGAGATGGATTGTACGTGTGTTTCCTTGAAGGGTCTCAGGGAGGAGACACGCTGGGGTGGAGAGCCTGACCCACATACCAGGCAACAAGCCCTGGGGAATGTGGGCCGCAGGCACAGTCACCTGGACACTGGCTCAGCCAGGACAGTGTAGCTCGGATGCACAGCCCACTCTACTGCGGGCCCTGAACGGCAACCTGACCCTAGCCAGCTTCACCCCCCCAACTGGCCCCATCCGCTCCTGGACACGGCGCATCTGGTCAGCACCTCCAGAAACATCAGCTTCGCTTTGACAGCAAGGCCACTCATGGACCCTCGCCCCGGGCCGCCACCTGATGGCGGAGTCTCTCCAGTGTCAACCCACAGCAGACTCCACGGCACACTTTACCCAGGTGCCGCCTGGGTTGGGGCTCACTTGGTACAGAAGGCCCGTACAGGGGCCACCTGCCCAGCGAGGCCTCTGGCACAGAGCCAGGAACTGGCAGCATCTTATCTCCCAGCCTCAGTGAAGTGGCAGCCGGAGGCATCACCAAACCGCACGGTGTGCGGGCTGGGTAGCCTGCTCCTTTGTAGAATAAATCGTGTGCTTGCAGGCGCTGACTGGCAGGAGGCCTTTCTCCTTCCATCTCACCTCGACATAAAGTGTAGGGTGGCAGGGTAGGCACATTCTCCCTCTGAGAGGGACTGGGGCAGTTTGGGCTTCTGGGTGAGGCTGGGGAGATCCGAGGCTCACCCAGGCCGTCCCTCCCCCCAGCTACAGGGGGCCAGGGTCACTGCATGCCTCGTTTACTGTGGGAAGGGGGTCCTGCCTGCATCCCTGGTGCCCTGCCAGAGCCACAGGCTGAGCCACAGGCCCAGTGGAGCCTTGCACCTGCCAACTGGGGTGGGGGCTGCCCCATAGATCGACGTACTGGGGGAAGCAAAGACCTTGCAGCCGTCAAGAGGCTGCAGCCCACAGTTCTCCGAGAGTGGCTGGGGGAGGGCTGGAGGAGGGAGGACCCCGTCCTCGAAGACTGTCCAGAGCACCGTGGGCACACAGCCTGGCATGGTCAGCGACCCCGCTGTAGCAGTAGAAGCGCAAGAGGCCAGAGGCGCCAGGTAGCAGCAAGACCAGCGGGAAGGTGGACGCCAGGTTCACGGAGGCCCCTGGGTGGGGGGCGGGCATCAAGCTGGAACCAGCTTCCTGCCCCCGGCGGCCCCCATACACAGACACAGTCTTCAGGCCCAGAAGTTGGCCTTGTCAGAGTCCTGCTCCTGGGGAGGGGGCTCCAAGTGAGAGGCTGGGGGGGTGGCTCTCAACAGGGAACTCAGAGGGGTGCAGGGGAGACCAAGTGGGAAGAGAGAACAGGGCCTTACCGGGGGCAGAGCCACTCACGCTGACCCTGCAGGTCCACAGCTCCTCATGGGCCACCCGCCCCCAGACCCCATTCATGCCAGAGGCCCCAATGGCCCAGCCAAGACCCCTTGCTTGGAAGCTGGTTGTCACAAGGCTGGCGCAGCACCCTGTCCCTACCAAGAGTCACACTGGCCCACCTCACCACCAAGAGTGTGGGCAGCCCCTGACTGGGGCCCTCAGGGCGTCCCCGGGTGTTCCCATGGACCACGTGCACCTGGGGAGACAGCCCCTGGGAGGTCCCCAGCGGCCCCCGCCCAGCCTCCGTGGGGCACTCCAGCCAGCCCACCCCACGCCTGCTCACCTCCACAGGGCAGCGCGGCCCATCCCTGCTGTGCTCTGAGCCCGCTCGCCCAGGATCCCCCAGGGGAAGCGCAGCTGCAGGGCACAGTAGGCAGGTGGGGGCCCCTGGTGCCCCGCGTCTCCAGGTGGCTGTGCAGGTCTGCGTCCACTGGGAGGGGCACCCTCACCCACCAGGGCACAAAGTGAGAGCAAAGGTCCCCATCCAGCCGGCCTGCTCCTGGCAGAGTCTGTGTGGAACCTCGACACACGGGTGTCCAGGCCCCCCTGCTGGCCAGCCGTGGCGCTCCATGGACGGCGGGGGAAGCCCCCTCCCTGCTTGGAGATAGGGAGTCGGGTCCTGACCCACCTCTGCTACCTGACTGCGGGCTTGCAGTGACTCCGAGGTGCCCAGGGTGTTATGAGCTCTGGCTATGGCCTCACTTCTGTGCCTCGGGGGGCAGTGGCTGACTGCTACTGGCGGGAGGTGTCTCTGACCTCTGCTGGG
Source organism: Antilocapra americana (assembly GCA_007570785.1). NCBI lineage: Eukaryota > Metazoa > Chordata > Mammalia > Artiodactyla > Antilocapridae > Antilocapra > Antilocapra americana. The sequence goes on from ML663582.1 coordinate 967,621, forward strand.
GACTTGAGCACTGTGTGTGGCTTCTGTGCTGTTTATGGAGACTCTGGTTCTTGTGGGGCATCCTATCTCTAACATAGAAGCTCTTCATCCATTTGTGGGGCTTCCTGACGCTTGTGTGTGGGGGGTCTTTGGTCCCTGGATGGCATCTCATCTCCTGTGTGGGGGTCCGGATCTTTGTGCAGGAGGTTGCTGCTCCTGTCAGTGGGGGGTCCTGACCCTGGGTGCTGATCTATATGACCATCATTCTCCAGGGTCCATGGGCCTGGAGGTGCCAAATCATAGCCTTGGCAGATGAAGGGCCTGAGAGTGGGGTCCTGCTGGACCCGGTGAAGGTTGATATTGATGGGGATTGGGCTGGGCCCCCCAGGCTGGGGCCGGCTGCTTTCAATGGGTGGGGCTAGAGAAACAGGTTCGGGTCCCTAGGGGGGCTCAGGAGACATGGGGGGCACAGAAGAAGGTGGGCCCCCCCACACACTCCCAGGCCTCACCAGACAGGTAGTCACTGTCCTCCCCGCCAGCCTGGCCTGGCAGGAGCTCTGCAGCACAGTCACAGGGGCGGCCCCTCTGGCAGCGCTCCCCGGGAGGGGGCGGGGAGGGCCTCCCACCCTGGGGACCTCCCCCACCGCTCACGCTTGGGCTGGCCACGCCGTGAGCTCACAGGTCCACATGCTACAAGCAGCTCAGTGTCCTCAGCACACCTTAGGGCCCGGGGGTCGCAGCACCAGGCACCTGTCGTCAGGGGAGGGGACCGGGCTGACGAGGGCCATTCTGGCCTGAGCTGCATCCCAATGGGGTCCCAGGATGGGAGCCAGGTCTCGGGCCAGTGGGTGCCAGGCAGACCCTGGTCTCCTCCCCCCTGATTCCAAGTTCCTTCTCAAATGACGCCCACCCTCGCCACCCCTCGCCAGGGGCAGGGCGTCACGTGGAGAACAGGGAGCACCCTGGAGGTGAGGATCAGTGAACACCGCCAGCCACGAGGAAGGCGAGCGCCAGGGCCGGGCTGGAGGAGGACGCTGGAGGAGGGCAAGGGCAGTGCGTTTATCAGGAGGGCGGGCCAGGGGCGTGGTTGAGACTTAGGGGCTTCAGGCCTGGGGAGGACCGCAGGGGTGGCTCCTCCAGCTGGGGAGACACCTGGGCGGGGCAGGCTGCCAGCAACCACCGCTGGCTGGTCCCCGCCTGAACGACTTGCTTTTATGGACGCCCCCTCCCCATTAGTCCTAGGTGGGGGGTGCTATCATCATGCCCTCTTACAGACAAGGAAATGGAGGCTGGGGACCAGGAGTGACACAAGGTCATCAGCAAGGACGACGTTCAATGGGGAGGGCACCCTGGCGCCTATGACTTCTGGGGGGCTGGCTGGAAAGGACGTCCCAAAGCCACGTTCGGAAGCGACCGCAGGAGGCCTCAGCACCCTGCAGACCTCGGGCCTGGGTCGGAGCCTCAGACACATCAGAGGCTCCCCAGCTCCCCCACCCGGCGCTGTCCGTGGTGCTGACGGGGCCGCTGGCCCAGGGCCTTTACGAGGACAGCAGGACTGCCTGAGGCTGAGTCCAAGGGGTGCCCGCTGGGCCCCACAGCAGCACCTGGTGAGTCACTGTAACGAACTCGGTCAGAGAGCAGAAGGGCTGGGGTCTAAGCCCCAAGCCTGTCCTGGCTTCTGGAGGTGGCCGGGGCCTCCCAGCCCATCTGGGGTCACACCAAGGACCGCCCACACTTATTCCAGAACACAGGTTTATTTGGCATTTGGATGAAATGGTTCTCACAGCATCTTAAGAAAAGAATCAGTGCCAACCCAACCAAAAATAAACCCAAACTAGAAACCCTTAGTGGAAGGAAAACATGGACAGGCCTGAGGCAGTGGAGTGTGGACACCTGCCTGCAAGGCAGCCAGGAGCCCCTGCAGGGCATGGGACTCTCAAGCAGGGCTGGCCAGGACTCATCTGACCACGGCCGCCCCAGGCACCCTCACCCGCCTGACTGGCCCGCCACCCTTCGGTCCCCACACGTCCTGTGTGCATGGGTCTGAGACCTGCGCCAGCCCTCAGGGTGCCCACACCAAAGCAGGGGTGCTCACAACCCTCACCCACACCAGCTAGGCCCGTGTTGACCGCTGTGCCCGGCACACAGCAGCGGCAAGAGGCACCCTCTGCTCCCTCTTCAGTGGTTTGGGTCCTCCTCGGGGGGTGCAGGCCTGTGTGGCCTCCAGCGCTGGCTCCGGTGGACTGAGCCCTGCTCTGCGGGCAACCTGAGCACCTCATGCCACTCGGGAAGCACAGAACGGTCCGCACGGAGAGTGTGCCAGCACAGCTCAGCACCACCCTCTTCATCACCCCCTCCTTGCTGCTGGCCTCAAAGGCTGCAGGGGCCAGGGAAGGGCTACCTGCTCTCGGTGGAGGGCCCCGCCTCGGTGCCGCCCAACACACTGCGCTGGCCCAGAAAGGGGGCCCCAGGCGGGTCCCCGTGGATGTCTGCCGCCTGCAAACACGTGAACACAGACACACATGCACACAGAAAAGGAAAGATCCAGACACTCAACGTAGAAAAGACGGATGTGCTAAAAATCGCACAAAACCCGCTTAGTCTCCAAACCTCAGAAATGCTAAAAGCCCTGTGTCAGGAGACAAGACCACGGCCCAGAAGCAGGCAACAGGGACCCTCAGTCAAAAGCCCCCTGGGGCAGGGCACCAGCACCCTGCTGCTGGGGACAGGAAGGGGACATGTGGCCACCAGGTTCTCGCAGTGGGCAGGAAGCGGGCTTTCAGGTGGACAGCCCAGAATGTGAGTTTCAGCCCTTCCCCCAGAGACACGACCCTTTATGGCACAAACAAGGTGGGGTGGGGGCAGGGTCAGCAAAAGGGGGGCACCCAGGACCCAGCTGTGGCGAGGCCCAGGGCGGGACCCCCGGGCAGGCTGGAGGCGTGCCATGCACAGCGCTGGGGGAGTCTCGGGGTGGGCACCAGGCTTCACAGAGCCCAGCAGGGAAGACGGTGCAGAGCCAGCAGCTCCACCTCGGGGCCTCCGCGGGAGGGCCCCAGGCCAGGCCCACCGCGTGACAACGGGAGACAAGGGACCCCAGAGCAGCGTCTGAGGCACCCGCCCAGGCCGCCGACAGTCCTGGGGCAGGCGTGCCCACGCAATGGCAACAGTCAAGCCCAGCAGAGCCGGCGTGACCCTCCCCACTCCAGCCCGCAGCGGCTCTTCTGCTCGTGAACTCTGCCAAACGTCCCCATTGGAAAAGACAGACAGGGACCGGACGCTGCCATGTCTGCGCCCTCGCGGAACCCCGGGGTGGGGGTGGGGGGATGGCTCCCTGGGTTCACAGTGCGCCCACGTCCAGGCCGCTCGTGTCCTCATGCCGCTCACGGGAACCAGTGTTTTCTTTGAGGGCAGACAGGGGCCCCTGCCCATCGGGGCGCGGGCAGTCCTCTACACCACGGTGTTGAGGGAACCTCGGCTGTGCTGGCCGCCCCCCGGCAGCGCCTCTGGGGTGGGCGCGCCCCCACTAGGGCCGGGCTCAGATGGCGCCAGGAGGGCACTGCTGCTGTCGGCTGAGTCTTCCAGGTCGGCCAGAGGGGCCCCGGGGGTGCGCTCCAGGCACCGGGGCACCGTGCCCTCCCCGCTGCCGTCCATAGCGGCGGGAGGGGTAGCTTCCGCCGGCTCAAAGGCATCGTCATCTGCGGGAGGAGACGGGGGTCAGCGGGGTGGGGTGGCTCCCAGCGGCTCCTCCCTGCAGCTGCGCCGCGCAGGGGCTTCACGGGCAGGCGGGGTCCGGTTGTGAGCAGACCCCGGTGGGTGTGTGCGGGGGAACACGCTTTGACAACAGAACAAGGGGGGCCCTCACTCACAACCACGAGGCAGGGGTCCCCATGACAGCCTGGCCTGAGGGGGACGCAGCAGCCCCCTCGACTCGCACATGCGCGCTAGATGCTGGGGCCCGGGGACCCAGGCCAGCGCCCCATGGGCGCGCGCTCTGGCTTCCCGCCCGCAGAGGCGTCAGGCACCCACGTCCCAGGGGCACCCCTCGCTCTTCTCTGACCCGGCCAGCAGGGGGCGACCACCTCGCCCCAGGGCAGAGGCCAGGTCTAAGAGTTTCCTGTCTGGGAGGGGCACAGCCAAGGGGACGCTGACCGAACAGACCAGGTCACAGCAGTGCCGGGCTTGCAAAGCCCGCCTGCTCTATCGTGTCTGTGCGTCTGCGTGTGAGCGCACGCACGTGTGAGCGACACACAGGGACTTGGTAGGAGGCCTGTGCGTGCCTGGCCCGGGCTGTGGACGGGCACCCCGCGTCCCTCTGCGCCACCCCTGAGGGCTGCTTTTCCATAGCGTCAGACGGACCAGGCTCCCTCATCGGCTCTCTTCCCGCTGGGACAGGAGGGCCCGCCGCGGGGCGTGGCCTCAGCTCCCCACACGTGCACCCGCGCCTGGGAGCCCCTCCGTGCAAGGCCCAGCAGAGGGGTCCAGGGAGGGAGGCAGGGGCAGGGTGAGCCGGCCCACCCTGGCAGCAGTGCCACCCTAACTGGAAGAAGAGGGGCCCACGCCGCGGCTCCCTCGCCCCGACGGTCACCTGCGGGGTCGTAGAACACGCTGTCCGGGTTGATGGAGGCCTCGTAGGGTGGCGGCGGGTCATCAGGCTGGTCGATGTCTGGGTACTTGTATGCAGTGTAGGGTGGAGGGGGGTCGTGGAAGTGGAAAGTCCCGCCTTCCCCATCATCGGAAAGGTGCAGGGGCGTGAGGCCCGTGCCGAAGCCATCGGGGCCGTAATCGAAGCCAGGGATCCTGCGGCCGAGGTTGAAGTGGTGCACTGGGCAGGGAGAGGGGCGCGGGGCCGTCACTCAGGCTGGACTCCCCCGCCCCCAGGCGCGGAGCTGCACACCCGGCGGCCACTCAACCGTGCCGGCTGCCACCAGCAGACCCAGAGCCCTGCCCCCGCGCCGCTGTCCTCAGTCCTCAGCGTGGCTGCTCGACCCGACGCCCTGGCCTGAGGCCAGCCCTGCAGCTCCGCCCCCAGGAGGGTCGCCGAGAGCCTCCCTGCCCACGTGAGGCGGGCCCTTCACACCCGATGCCCCGCGTCAGCGATCCGCATCCCGGCGGCTCGCTCTCCCAGCGAGGAGAGATACCGGAAAGGATGCACCACGGACACGCAACCACGTGCGCCGAGCGTGGGCCAAGCCTCCAAGGGGCCCCCAGCCACGGGTAGCCCGGTCTCCACGGCAGGCGGCCCTGGCAACTGCCCACACGGCCCGGGGGCCGGCGCCCCTCCCACAACACGGACGCCGAGGACCAGGGCAGGCAGCACCACCTCCCTCCTCAGGCGGGGGCCACGGCCGGCCGGGCGCTGGGTGGGCGGGACACTCACGGTTCGCCCCGATCAGGGACTCGATGCGCTCGCGGCGCCTCTGGCGCAGCCGGTGGACCATGAAGAGCAGCAGCGAGAGGATGAGAAAGGACGACACGCAGCTGACGATGAGCCGCATCCCGCTGGCCATGGAGTCCAGCAGGCTGCCGCCGTCTGCGGGCGGGAGGGCAGCGCTCAGGGGCTCTGCGCCCCCCAGCCCCCAGCACCGCAGTCTGGCTTCAGCTCCGCCCCACCCGCCCACGGTCACCGGGCTGAGCAGGACCCTGTCAGCCGCAGGGCCCAGCAGGGAGGACCGTCCCTGGGCGGGGAGCTGAGCTCAACGGGGCGTGTCAGCGTCTGAGTTTAGGCCTGGCCACAGAGCTCTCTGCCTGCTCTGCACCACAGTGCTCAGAGAGAGGCCGGGCTGAGCCTGCAGGTGATCAAAGGGTCTGGGCGTGCCCCTGGGACCCGAGTCCCAGTTCCCAGCCTCCACCTCCCCTCACCCCACTAGTGGCTCTTCTGATTCCTGACTTCCCCACTCCCACATTCCAGCTGGCCCTGTCTGGGGCTGGGGAGCCAGGGTGGGGACTTGACTGTGCACCGAGGGTCCCACAGGAGGGAGAGGTGGCCAGCCAGCAAGGACATCCTCCCCTGGGGCCCCTGTCCCCATCTCTACCCCAGGTCATGGTCTGAGCCAAGCAAGTCTGGCAGGGCCTGCTCTGGGGGGAGGCCCAGGGCCCCCAGCAGCTCCTGGGGACCGGAGTCGGCCCTGTACCGGACACCTGGGGCAGAGGCTCTGGTGGCGCCGACCCACCCCGCCAGCCGGGCGTCCTGAGTCCTCCGCCCTGCTGCGGGCCAGCACCTCTGCACCGGGGGGACCCTGGGGCAACGCCTCTGGTGGGTGTGGCAGGCACGCAGCTCAGCACCCTGGCAGCACCAGCTGGGAGCCTGGCCACCTTACCTGATACGCACCAGGCCCACTGGGCTTGGTGGGGGCAGAGGGCAGGGCCAGCAGCCCCAGGCTTTTGCCCACACAGAGGTCATGCCCACCTCCTCACAGGATCCAACGCCTGCCCCTAGACCCAGCGAGGAGACCAGGGGGCTTCCAGGGCAGGCGCGGCCTGAGTGTGGGAAACTCCAGGTCCCCCCTCGATCGCCTCCCTCTGCCGCACAGGCAGGTACCCAACTGCAGCCTGAGGACACGCTTCACAGCCAGGCCCACACGGGCTCCCCCACAGGCTGTGTGTCTTGCTGAGACCCTGGGGAGCAGCTGTGTGAAAGGGCACAGCTCCTCTAGATTCTGCCTGTCAGCGGGGGCGGCTGGCGCAATTGCCGGCCTGTGGTCAGCTCAGTGGTCCCAGCACAGGGAGCTCCCTCTCCAACAACGAATTCCTACTCGGCCCGAGGTAGACCCCAGGACACAGTCACGGTCCCTGACGGCCGTCCCCGGCGCTCGGTGGCAGGAGGCACCAGTAGGCAGATGCAGAGGAGAGCAGTGTCCTCGGGGACAGAGGCTCTCCAGGCCCTGCGGGGGTTTGGGCCCTGCCCGGTGGGGCTGCCCGCTGGCGTCCGGGTGCAGGCAGCGGGCATGGGGGGCGCGGCCTCTGAGGCGGCTCTGGGATGCACCCCTCCCCTCCGGCCCAGCCCCTCGAGGGGGAGGGCAGCCTGCTGTTCCCTGCGGTGGCCCCTCTGCTCAGTTCTCAGGTGAGACTCTTTCCGTGCTCTGCACACAAGCCCTTCAGGGTCTCGTGCGTGTTTATCTGTCGGTGCTTCATCTTCTCATCTCCTCGAGGGTCTCCAACGAGCAGCAAAGTTTCTGATTTTGATGAAGTGTGATCTGTTAATGCTTCTTTTACTCTAAAGACGCTTTGTGTCCCAAGGTCACAAAGATTTTTTTTGTTTTTTCTTTTAAAAGACTTAATTTTAAAAGAAGGTATGCTGGGAAGGCATCAACTGTGAGACTGGGACTGACATATACACATCACTATGTATTATTATAAAACAGATAATAGGAACCGACTGCACAGCACAGGGACTGTACTCAGTCCTCTACAGTAACCCACAGGGGAAAAGAAACTTAGAACACAAGTGTGTAACGTACTCACTCTGCTGTACATCTGAGGCCAAAGCACTGTAGATCAACCAACCTTGGTGACAGTTACAGAATTAAAACAGAGGAATGTGTGCCTTCTTCTGGAAGTTTTACGCCGGCTGAGACGGGTGTGTCAACATTTTTGGCATCGAGTCTACACACAGCAGGGAGCATGGTAGAAGGCTCATTTGTTGATTTTTTTCTGGCTTAGGGATTTCCAACTGCTCCAGCACCATCTGTCCCAAGTCCACCCCTTCTTCACTGACTGCTTCTGTGCCTGTTAGGGGTCAGCTGCCTACAAGCGTGACTGTGCTAGACTCTCTTCGGTTCTGCTGACCTCCGTGTCAGTTGCTGAAACCACTGTTTCGATTACTAGTGTATCAGTATCAGCTCAGCCACTCAGTCGTGTCTGACTCTTTGCGACCCCATGAACCACGGCACGCCAGGCCTCCCTGTCCATCACCAGCTCTCGGAGTCCACCCAAACCCATGTCCATCGAGTCGCTGATGCCATCCAGCCATCTCATCCTCTGTCGTCCCCTTCTCCTCCTGCCCCCAATCCTTCCAGCATCAGGGTCTTTTCCAATGAGTCAACTCTTTGCATGAGGTGGTCAAAGTATCGGAGTTTCAGCTTCAACATCAGTCCTTCCAAAGAACACCGAGGACTGATCTTTAGGATGGACTGGTTGGATTTCCTTGCAGTCTAAGGGACTCTCAAGAGTCTTCTCCAACACCACAGTTCACTATGACTATATAGTAAGTTTTAAATCAGGTACTGTGAATCCTCCAACTTTCTTGTTTTCAAAAACTGGTTTGGCTATTCTACTTCCTTTGCCTTTCCACATAAATTTTAGAATCAGCTTGTCAACATCTACACAAAACTCTGCTGGAATTCTGGCTGAGACTGCAGTCTAATTCATGGGAGTATTCCCCTCCACTGGTGACAGAGTCTCCTGATCTGTGAACATGGTGTTCCCATGCCTTTCTTTCATCAGCATCTCACACCCGTAGCGTATAGATGGCATGCCTACTGTGTGAGACTTACATCTAAACTTAAGTATAAGGAAGCTGAAGGACAGGTCACCACATACCACCCAGCCCCTGGCGTCCACCCAGCGCCTGGCATCCACCCAGGGGGCACCACCGTGCGGGGAGCTCTCTGTCAGGACTGTGGACAATGCCTCGTCTTCTCACGCTCCCCCATAGCACCACAGGCAGACAGAGGTGCTCCGGCGGACACCAAGGTGGAGGCCGGCCCCGGGGGAGGGGAGCCCGGCCCAGCCCCAGCGGCGCGGGCCTCACCTGGGTCCAGGCACGCGAACTTGCAGCACTCCTTGGGGTCCTTGCGGTACTGCCGGCAGCCCTGCGGCCGCTCACACAGCGCGGCCACACACATCTCAGGCTCCCCGCCATGGCAGGTGCAGCTCAGGCACGGGTCGTCCCCTTTGGGGGTGAAGTAGAAGCCTTCGTCCACCACGTTGTCCTTGATGTCTACACACGTCTGACCTGCGACAGGCAAGAGGTGGGCGTCGGCAGGACACACCTATGCGTCAGCCGCCCGGGAGAGCGCTGGCACCACAGGCCGGGGGTGCTGGGGCCATGAGGGGACTGCGGAGAGCAGCTGCGGTGAGCGGAGAGTCGGGGCTCTGGACACACCAGGCGCGGCAGGGCCTCTGGCCACCACTGTCTCCTCACTGCGCAGGTGGGCAGGGCCTCCATCTGCCCTGGGAAGGGGCAAGGGGTCCTGGGGGGCACCATTGCCCAGGCCCCCACCCCAGGTGCCTCCAGGTCAGGAGTGCGAGGCCCCCACGGAGCTGGGTGTGCTGAGGCCCTGCGGGTCAGGAGTGCAGAGGGGTCCCTGCAGCCCCCAGGAGTCAGGTGTGAGAGCCCCTGCGGGGTCACGTGGAGAAGCCTCCTTGAGGTCAGGTGTACTGAGGCCCCCACAGGGTCCTGTGTGCAAAGCCCCAGGGTTCAGGTGTGCCGAGAGGACCCCCACCGGGTCGCGTGTGCCGAGAGGGTCCCCCCGGGGGTCACGTGTGCCGAGGGGCCCCCCCGGGGGTCACGTGTGCCAAGAGGCACCCCCTGGGGTCATGCCGAGAGGCACCCCTCAGGGTCGCGTGTGCTGAGAGGCCCCTCGGGGTCAGGCCCAGGGCGCCCCGCTCACTCCTCTTGCAGAGGAAGGAGGACTTCTCCTGGCAGCTCTCGGCGCGCCAGCTGTGCAGGTCGTGGTGGCGCAGCGTGGGGAAGTGGAAGCACTGCAGCTGGGCACAGAACACGCTGGCGCCCTCCGCCGGGGCTGCCGCCAAGATGGGGTCCGGGGGCAGCAGCACCTCCGAGCCGCCTGCGGGGCAGAAGGGGGGAAGGGACGGGTCACGTCTGCGCGCAGCTCTGCTGGGGCTGGTGTAGGGGGGCAGGGACGCGCTTCGGGGGTTGGCAGCGCCCACGGGACGGAGGACGCCCCTTCCTCCCCAGGGATGCGGCCGGTGGGCAGCCGTGTGAGGACCACGGCAGACCAGGAGGGTCACATGGCCCTGACGCAAGGGCTGGGAAGGGTGGGGACCCCCGGGCTCTGCTGTCAGCCGCGCCGCCTATGGTCCGGGCCGCCTGCCAGGGGAGCTTGGGCAGCTGAGCCCAGCACCTCTCCACAGAGGCCAGGGAGCCTCACCTTTGGACGCCACCTCCCAGTGCCCTTCTGAGGAGCGGTTCCGGCCGGTGACGACGTACTGGTAGCCGACCCACAACCTGCAGGAAGGCAGACAGCAGGAGGCGCCCGCTCTGAGTGTGCCTTTAATAATTACGCTGACCTCTACAACGTGAGCCTCAAAGGCGTGAATGACCTTTTCAAAGTTTGATACTTAATTTTAATAAAATGTAGTAAAATTCTATACAGATTCATGGGTCAGAAGTTTTTGTCTTGGGGGTTCCTGCCAAAGCCACACCATCAGCGGCTCTTACCAGACAGATCCACATCTACGCAAAGCCACCCCAGGGCCTGTGGTGCGGGCCCTGGGGACGCCCAGCCCTGGGTCAGCCTGCCCATGGGCCCCGCCCGGCCGGTTCTCCCAAGCACCCTCCCGCCCCAGCCCTGGGGATGCCCGTGGCCCCTGCAGCCCCCATGTGTGTGCGCCCACCTAAGGGCACGGCCTGCCCTCCGCCAGCACTCACAGCCACCCAGCGAGCTAGGCATTTCCCACTTTGGTGCCAAGGTCACCGGGCAGATGTACGGAGCTCCGCCAGTTACTGTGCCAGACCCTGCCCTCACGGGGTCTGGCAAACCTGTAGTCCATGCCCCGTGGGTAGGGCGCCTGGGGCCGCCTAGCGGTGCTGACGCATCCTCGGTACCCACCAAGTGGGCCGCTGGAAAGAGCTGGCCCAACGTGCCAGAGCAGGCACCATCCATGCCTCTGAGAGCCACCCCCTCAGCTCCCAGGCTAACTAACCCCTCACGCGCCCCGCACGTCCGGTGCCCCGCACGCCTGGATAACCCCGCACGCCCGGCTCACTTGTGCTGGTCCTGCCAGGCGAGGCCCCGCTCCGGCTGCCCCCACTCCTGGGCCAGCACGAAGCGCAGCTCCTGGTCGGTGGAGAAGGTGGCCAGGGAGCCGTTCACACGCTGGCAGGTCTGCGCGGCGTCCCAGTAGCTCTCCCCACTCAGGTACACGCGGTAGCAGCTGGCTGTGCCCTCATAGTGGTGCCACCCCGTGGGGCACTTCCCTAGGAAACATGCAGGACGAGGGACAGCCCAAGTCAGGACCCTCAAGGCGTCACATGGCGGCGTCTGCATGGCTTGGGAGCCTCGGTGGGGGGACACTGAGGCCGTGGGCGGGGGCTCTGCTGCTGGGAGGCTGTGGCAGTCAGGATGGGCTGCTGCGCCTGTGAAGCGGCAGACATGACAGCAGTCCCCGGGTGGGTGGCGGGAGCCGCCTGGCCAGGCCCACGCCTGCGGCCGTCTGCTCAGCGGGGCCAGCTGTGCTGCCGCCCTTCGGTCTCAGTCTGCCTGCACCCTTCTGATAGCCTCATGCTGTAGGAAGCTCACTAAGAAACTAGTTCCAAAAATATTTTAAGCAGAGGCAGGGCGGCCTCCTCCATGGACCAGAGGGCAGCCCACTGGGCCCCACGGGGAGCATCTCGCGGGAAAAGCTCCAGGGCGTGGTGCAGGTCTCCGCTTCCTCACCTGGCAGGGCGGCCCTGGGCAGGTCATCCTGCCACCCCAGCCATGGAAGGAGGCCTGAAGGGGCTGTTTCAGGGGGACCTGTGGGGCAGGCCCTGGGGCGTCGCCAGGGCAGGCCTGCGACTTACTGCTGAAGCGGACGGGCTGCGCCACGTTCATGGCATGCAGCTGCGTGGGGTCGCTGCTGCGCGCCCGGCCCGGCCTCGGGTCTGCAGCCTCCTTGCCATGGTAAGGACGCGCCTGCCCGCTCACTTCTGAAAGGAGAGAGAGCAGTGGCTGCAAACACGTCGGGGGGCAAAGCCCCAGACGGCCGCAGGCAGGCGGGCTGGAGGGGCCGCTCAGAGACCCCATCTATTCAGGCTTCCTCAGAACCCTTCAAACGTGCAGTTCACGCTTTACGGGTCACATGCGCGTCTCACTGAGCGCGCCAGGGATGTCTTCTTTCTTCACAAAACGGGGCCTCCCCGCTATGCTCCCTAACAGGCCCCTGCGGGCGCAGCGCAACCAGCCTTCCTGCTGCAGCCCAGCAGCTCCGGCCCAGGGGTCCCTCTCTGCCCGCCAGCCCCTCCCTCACCCTCACGGCCAGGCCCTGGACACCCACGCAGGCCTCCCACACAGCAGGCCCGCAGCACGGCCCAGGTGTGAACACAAGGCTCACGGTGAGGCCAAAGGCTAGCTCTGCGTGTGGTCCGAGGGTGACTTGCAGGCCTGGGAGAGGAGGCCCGGGGGCGAGACTGACCCAGGGCACCAGCAGGACTGCCGGCGGCCGTCCCGGGGTGTGGGGCCCAGTGGAGGGCACGGCCGCAGGGTCGGCACAGCGGCCACCGTGGTCTGCAGAGACACCTGCGCACACACACACTCTGGGGCCTGTGGTGGGCGGGCTGGGTGCGCCGGGAGGCGCCGCAGACCCCAACTGTGGCAGCAGGAGCCGAACGCGCCGAGCGGCGGTGGAGCCCGGCCTGCAGTCACGGCACGGCGGCCCTGACCACTGGGCAACCAGGGCCTTCCCCGACATCCTTTTTATTTAGTTACCTTTACTTTTTCTCATAAAATAACACAAATCCCAAATAAAATACTTGAGAAACACAAAAGTTTGAAAACGGAAGACAGACCAACTGTTATTATTCTAGAGGATGCCCCTTCCAAACTCCCTTTTCTACACAGATCCTTGGAACCACTGGGATCGTGTCAAACTCTGCGTTCCTGGCTTGCTGTGTGAGCTGTGACAGCTTTGATCATTTTAGACATGGGAGGGTCACCTCTGCCAGCCGCTTGGGGTTCTCTGATGTGATAGCTGCGGGGCTCCCCTCGGCTCCCGGCTGCTGGAGAGGCTGTGTCTGCACTCTGAGACCGCAGAGGTCTGTGCCGCCCGCAACAGCGGCTGGGCGGCGTTTCCTCGGAGTCCCCACAGCCCGTGTCAGAGATGGAGGGCTCAGCTCGCCGAGCACCCCCAGCTGTCAATGGTGCCCCCAGGTCGAGAGAGGCTCCAGCGCCCTCTTCCCACCCAGGGGCAGGGGCTCCCACTCTCCGTGAGGGGGCCCCCAGGCACACACCTGGGTGCCACCGCTCTCATCCCAAGGGGGGCTTGTGACTAGTGGTTCTGAGGCAGGGTGAGGTTGCAGAGCCTGGGCCCAGGGCGGCCGGCAGGGCCCTGCAGGGCTCAGGGGTACGCAGGGCACAGCACGCCTGGGGAGGCTCACCCCACGCGCCTGCACTGCACACTCCCTGCTGGCCGCTCCAATGAGCCAGACCTGCGCTTCCACTGGTCCTACCACGCAGAGCCTCGGGCACCTGGCCGGGACCGGTCAGACTGCTCAGAGACAGGAATCTGGGGCACAGGGGAGGAGGCAGCCCAGCCCTGCCGGGCGCCTGGCGCCAGCCTGTGGGGAAGCCATCTGCGGCCTGCACGGGTAGGGCAGCCGACCCAGCACGGGCAGTGCCACGCCGCTTCTCTGCACATCCGCGAGCTCACAGCTCCTCTCCTGGCTCCCTTCTCAGCACCCCCCCACCCAGCACACACGCCCCCAAAACCCACCAACAGACACGGCCTGCATCTTCCGGGAGCCGCGGGGGTGGGGTTCACCGAGCTGGCGCCTCCCAGCCCCTTAAGGCCCTCTGACAAGAAAGCGGGTTTCCTCTGAGCCCCCCACAGCGCGGCAGCCAGACCAGAATGCAGGTGTGGGGCTCGGCCGCCCCGAGCAGTGCGGGCTCAGTCCTGGGACCCGGCAGCCAGGGGCCCTGAGCCCTGAGCGGGGCCTAGCTCCCATGGCAGGGCTGCGGCTGCCTTGAGCCTGGAACCCAGCTGGAGCCCAGCCTGACGGCTCTGGAGGGCGCTTCTCTCAGGACAGCCCGCCCGGACCGTAGGACAGCCTCGGGACAGCGGTGGAGCCTGCGGGGCACTCGGCTGGTCGGAAGGGAAGAGACTCACGGACCAAGGACAAGACGCGAGTCCGCTTCGTGTCCAGACGCGTCTGCAGGCTCCGAGCGCAGCCCCGGCAGCACCCCGGGCTGTGGGCACCTGCCGCTTTCCTGTCTCACACCGAGCAGGTTGAGAACCGCGGCCCAGAATCCAACGCCTCTGTTAAGCAGCGCAGGCTTTCTCAAACTAGAGCCCGCAGATCCACGGTCACTGACGGTGTTTCGGTGACGCTGCACCTGCTCCTGCCACTGATTCTCTCTGCCCTCAGTTGGGGCCAGGCACTGCGCTCGGGGGGTCTCAAAGGTTTGGGGGAGCCCGGGGCCGCCACCTCCGTCTCACTCCCTTGGGGACACACTGCATGACGCGGACAATGTGTGCAGCCTGCAGAGAAAAACTGCAGATGCACAGCAGGTTCCAAGAGCAGCCGCCCTCCCCTGCCCCTGGCCCACGGGCGTCTCAGGTCTGAGCCCTCAGAAGGGGCTGTATGACGGGCGCAGGAGCACTGAGAGAGGAGGGAGAGGTACGGGACCGTGAGAACACGGGGGGCACTGAGGGAGGAGGGGGAGGTACGGGACCGTGAGCACACGGGGGGCACTGAGGAAGGAGGGGGAGGTACGGGACCGTGAGCACACGGGGGGCACTGACGGGGGTGGGAAGGTATGGAGTGGGGATCTATGACCCGTGTCTGGTCTGCTTGGAACTGGTCAGAGCTGGACATTTTCCTGGGCAGATTTCCTTTCAGTGTGTAAAAGGGTATGGCCTTTAGCACTGCAACCGGAACAGCGCAGGGTGGGTGTCACTTTAACCCTTCAATCCCCACTTCTGCCACTGGTCACGTACCCTCCTTGCATTGTTCGCTTCAGTTAGTCCTCAGCCACCCTGTGGCTGGAAGGTCAACAGACAGAACCACAAAGACAGTTCACCAGCCAAACTAGTCAGAAACAATCCAAGTGAGTGAAGGTGAGGCCCCTGCTGGAAGCTGGTTCCTGTATCAGGCGCATCCCACTCAGCGACTGTTGACAGCAGGGGGCGCCTGAGATGCGCGACCAGACGGGACGCCACCTGCAGGCAGGACCTCAAGCTCAGCCTCCAGACCCAGTGACAGGTAGGAAGCGGACTTATTTAGAGAGGGACGCTCCACAGACAGAGCGGGGGCCATCTCAGAGGGTGAGAGCGGCCAGCAGCGAGACTTTAAAGAAGGCACAGTCACAGAGACACACAGCAGCAGAGAACAACCAGGTCCTGAGGACGGGGGACAGGAGGCCCAGCGACGACGCAGAGGCGGCGACCACACGCCGAAAGCCGCCCCTCGCTGTGCCAGCACCCGGCCCTGGTTAGTGTCTGTCAGCCTCAAGCTCCTCTTATCTAGCAGGGACTCACTGTCGACTTATTTGAACCTCGAAAGCGAAGCCCTAGGCCCACAGAGTGAGGAATCTGCAATGCTACATACCCGACCCAGCGATCTGACATGTAAGAATTCACATTAATGATACCGCTCCGACCCCCGCCACATGCACAAGGTCACTCACTGCGACAGTCTTGATAACAGCGGACTAACGAGAACAACCAGAAGGCCCACACACCAGAGCCTGGCTGAATAAGACACGGTACACCCTTAACCACTCGAGATCACAGCCACCCAAGTCTGTGCTCGAACCACTGCTGCGAAGACGCTGAAGTTGACGGCTCTATGAAGACCTACAAGACCTTCCAGAACTAACACCAAAAGAGATGTCCTTTCCATCACAGGGGGACTGGAATGAAAAAGTAGGAACTCAAGAGACACTTGGAGTAACAGGCAAGTTTGGCCTCGGAGTACAGAATGAAGCAGGGCAAAGGCTAACAGAGTTTTGCCAAGAGAATGCACTGGTCGTAGCAAACACCCTCTTCCAACAACACAAGAGAAGACTCTACACATGGACATCACCAGATCGCCAACACCGAAATCAGATTGATTATATTCTTTGCAGCCAAAGATGGAGAAGCTCTATACAGTCAGCAAAAACAAGACTGGGAACTGACTGTGGCTCAGATCATGAACTCCCTATTGCCAAATTCAGACTGAAATTGAACAAAGTAGAGAAAACCACTAGACCATTCAGGTATGACCTAAATCAAATCCTTTATGATGATACAGTGCAGGTGACAAGTACATTCAAAGAATTAGATCTGGTAGACAGATTATCTGAAGAACTATGGATGGAGATTTGTGACACTGTATAGGAGACAAGGACCAAAACCAGTCCTAAGAAAAACAAATGCAAGAAGGCAAAGTGGTTGTCTGAGGAGGTTTTACAAGTAGCTGAGGAAAAAAGAGAAGCGAAAGGCAAAGCAGAGAGGAAAAGATACCCCTAACCGAACGCAGTTTCAGAGAACAGCAAGAAGGGATAAATCCGAAAGCCTTCTTCAACAAACAATGCAAAGAAGCAGAGGGAAAGAACAGAATGGGAAACACTAGAGATGGCTTTAAAGAAACCGGATCTGTGAGGGCCCATTTCCTGCCGTGACAGGCACCACACAGGACAGAAACAGGACCTAACTGAGGGAGAGGGGACGTACAAGGGGTGGCGAGAACACGCAGAAGCGCGGCGCAGAGAAGGCCCTGATGGCCCGGTAACCACGGCGGTGCGACCGCTCACCCAGAGCCAGACGTCCTGGAGCGTGAAGTCCAGTGGGCCTCAGGAAGCATCCCTACAGACAAAGCTAGCAGAGGCGATGGCATTCCAGTGGAGCCATTTAAAACCTTAGAAGATGGTGCTGTTAAAGTGCTGCACTCAATATGCCACCAAATCTGGAAAACTCAGCAGTGGCCACAGGCCTGGAAAAAGTCATTTTTCACCCCAATCCCTAAGAAAGGCCACGCCAAACAATGCCGAAACTACCATACAACTGCAACTCACACGCTAGCCAGCTTATGCTCAGAATTCTCCAAGCCAGGCTTCAGTAGTACGTGAACCGAGAACTTCCAGGTGTATAAACTGGATTCAGAAAAAGCAAAGGCACCCCAAGCTCCCCACTTCAGCTTCACTGCCTATGCTAAAGCCTCCGGCTGTGTGGGTCACAACAAATGGTGGCAAACTCCTGACGAGACGGGGGTGCCAGACACCCGCCCTGCCTCCTGAGACACCGAGTGCCGCTCTGGGAAGCCGTCGGCCGCGGCTGGCTGGCTCCCCAGTCCAGAAGCCCCCGGACTCCCGCTCCAGGCGGTCCGCGTCCTGAGGTCCACCACACACGCACCTGCCGAGGGGCCCGCTGTCGTCTGACCACGCCGGGGAAGAGCGTCGCTACCTGTCTGCACCGTCCGTGTTGGCTGCTCTGTGACACGTCTGGTCAGCCCTTGGCCCTTTGTAGGCGTTCTCTATGTTTGCTGGACTACGATCCTTCCGAGGCTACCCTATCTCACTCGGTCCTGCCTGCTTACATTCTTTATCAGCACTAGATAAAAGAGAGACTTAATTTTAATCTGCTGAAACCGGTCACCTTCGCTGTGTTTCTTTTCGGCTGTATTGAGCCTGTGTGGCCGCCTGGCCTTTTCTCTGGCTGCGGTGCACAGGCGTGCCTCTGGGGTGGCCTTTCGTCCTGGAGCCTGGGCTCAGGAGTCGTGGCGCAGGGGCTAACTTGATCCAAGGCACGCCAGATCTTCCTGGATCAGGGATCAAAGCCAGGTCTCCTGCACTGCAGACAGATTACCCCTGAGCCATCAGAGACGCCCTGTTTTCATTCTGAAGTCAACCTTTTTTGTGACTTAAAAACAACCCTTCCCTACACTGAGGTCATACCGGGAGCTCCCCCCCGTCTTCCAGGAGCTTCTCCTCAAGTAGCCTGCAGCTGATCTCTGCACAGGGGCATTGGGGCCCCAGCCCCCCGCCACGGCACGGGGTCGAGGGCGCCTCCCGCCACGCGTCGAGTCTCTCCGCGCTGTTTCAGGCAGCTCTTCCGTCTCACAGCTGGTCTGGTTTCCCTGAGCCAGCCGTGAAAGCAGCCTTGTGCTCGGACGCTTCTCCACGTGTCCACCTCAGGACCTGATCCTCCCAGATGTCTCGACTGACTCGTCCCATTTCCCCAAACCCCTTCGGGGAGGCACTGAACCCACAGACTAACAGACCAACAGGCAGCTTCACCACGCTGAGCCTTCCGTGCCAAGAGTGCCCTCTTTATTCAAGTCTTCTCTAACGTCTCTTAATAAAGCTGTAACTTCGTTTCCGTTAAAACTCTGACACACTGTTTACATCCCCATTTACATCAGAGATTGCTCACTCAGAAGAACAGGAGCCACACAGCTATTTCCAGCAAAAAGGCGTTTACAACAGGGAGCTGACAAGGCTGGAGGGAGCGCACAAAACACACGCCACCCCCAGCCGTCAGCAATGACCCCCCCAGGCTACGGCTGAGAGCGGGCAGGGTGGCCTGCCGCCCATGGGGAGGGGGGTGCAGGAAAGTGCTGCCAGGCTCACCGCCGGCCGGCAGGCCTGCACGCCCCCGTCTGAGCCCTCGCGCGACGTCCCTTGCGCCGTCCTAGCGCCACGGGGACGCAACCCGGGCTCAGTGGCACCAGAAGCCGCTGGCAGGGGCTCTGGGCACAATGGCTCTGGGCCCTGGCGGGCAGGCAGTTGGGAACACCGTCTCCTTCTTGTCTTCCCAAGACATCTCTGGCTCGACCAAACCCTGGGTTGTCTTTCCCCATTTTCTTGGTCCCTGCAGTTTTACGTCTTTAGTTGTAATTCTAGCAGGCTTTCAGCAGGCAAACAAAATCATCTCCCGTGGTCACTCCAGGAGGCCTGCAGTCCAAGCTAAAAAGCCGCTGGGCCGAACGTGGCTAGGATTTCCCAAGGGTTCGCTTAAACCCCCCGCAGGACGTCCAGCAGAGCCCGCCCGGCTCCTGCCTCACGCACACTCAAACACACTCACCTGGACAGCCGGCCTCGTCACTCCCGTCCTCACAGGTCGCCGGGCCGTCGCACCGCCAGGGCCGGGGGATGCACTGGATGGCGCCACTGCGGCAGGCAAACTGGCCGGGGTTGCACCGCAGCTCTGTGGGGCAAATGCAGGAGCCTGAGCGTGCGGCCCTGGGGTACCGCGGCTCAGAAGGCGCGCACCACCCGCAGGAGGAGGAGTGGGAGGGGCCGCAGGGACCCAAGCTCAGGCAGGACACTGCTCCGACCTCCCTGTGCTTCAGGAAGGACAGAAGGGCCTGGCTGGGCCAGTGCCTGCCTCCTGCCCGCCCACGCTCCCCGTGAGAGCTCCCAGGAGTGGGATCGGCACTGTGGAGTGACCTGAAGCTGGACATCCTAACTCTTGACCCCTCGGGAGGCAGCCTGCGGACTCCTGAGCTGAAGGCCACCCCAGGATCCCAGGCAGATGGCAGTGAGGGCGGGTCCTGTCCGCCAACCTGCAGGAGAAGCAAAGTGCCTTGGCCCAGGGCAGCGGGGGCAACGGGGGCTGGATCTCTGGCCTGCTGAGCTCACCGACAGAGATGTGAGCGGCAGGAGGCGCGGCAAGGGCCAGAGAGCGCCCAGGCCAGGAGAGCCTGCGCTGAGGACGACGGCCAGAGCTTCAGAGGCACGAACGCGCGGCTCTCAGCATCTAGACCAGAGACGCCCAGTTCACGGGCATGGGGTCAAGACGCACAAGAGACTTCCCTGACTAGTGGGAAAATCTGACCCCAGATCAAGGGCTGCCCTAGTCCTGCCTAAGCAAGCCGAAGACAGGGCCAAAGAGACCGCACTGTTTCCCAGTCACGTCCCAAAGCAAGGCTCAAGAGCAGTTACGGGAACGTGCAGAAACATGCAGAACTCAAAGGCAAAACCCAGTCTGTCGTTCAATAAAAAATTATCAGACACGCGAACAAGGGATGCTGATAAACTCAACCTCTTCAGAGTCAATGACTTCTTTGATCAAAAGCTCAGAGAACACAGAGCCCAGAACACACTCGCACTGAGAGATACAAAAGCAATTCAGTTGAGACTTAACATCTCAGCAGGCGGCAGGGAAACAACTGGAAGCTCACAGGCACATCACAAGAGGAAGCTCGACTCACAGGCAAGAAGGCAAGCTCAGGGCTGCACATGGTCCTGCGCTGTGCTCCGGGGCACGGGGCGCTCTCAGCAAACAGGAGGGAGGGGTTCACAAATGGGGGGCCCTGTGTGTGCACATGCGCGTGGGTGCACACACACAGCACGCAGATGTGGGGTGAGCCAGGAGAGGCATAGTGAACTGTGCACGGCGCCAGTCCTGCAACTTTTCCAGAGGCATGAAATGCTCCCCAAATCAAAAGTTTTGGAAAAGAATGAGACAATAAACCCCTGCCTCCTTCTGAAGGGAGGTATTCTGAAATATTAGCTCTTTTTGGAATACAAGGCTTCCCAGGTGGCTCAGTGGTAAAGAATCTGCCTGCAATGCAAGAGATGAGGGTTCGATCCCTGGGTCAGGAAGATACCCTGGAGGAGAGAATGGCAACCCACTCCAACGTTCTCGCCTCGAGAGTCCCATGGACAGAGGAGCCTGGCGGGTGCAGTCCACGGGGGTGCAGAGATGAGGACACGACTGAGCGACCGCATGACCAGCACGCGACAACCAAACGCGCAGACCACTGCGTCCCAAGGCCCGTGTCTGACGAGGCACCTCCCCAGTGAGCGGTCTGCTTGCGTCAGAGCGCCTCTGCGTCTGAGCGGCCCGAGGCGAGCGGGCACACAAACCTGAGTGACAGCCTCACACAGGTCCACACTGCGAGCCGACCAGGGGCTGCACAGGTGGCTTTGGGTCCCCAGCACCTCCCACGCCTCCTCTAAACCGCAGCTTCTGGTCGAGGGAAAGTTTTGATAAAAGGTCTCTTGGAAGGTGCCCTGCGGGCAAAATAACACAGAGCAAACTCCTCATAAAAGCAGGTCCAGGACAGAATGAATGAGGCAGAACTGTGCTGACTGACCCACAGGCCTCTAGGCACTGCCACGTGAACAAGCAGACCCGGTGCACACAACGCCCACATTCACTCGTGTAACGTGGGATGCGTGTGAGCTTCTGAGCGTGGACCCTGTGCTTAGCGTTCTCACGGCTCGCCCCAGCCTGGACCCCTCCCTGGGCAGGGCGGGGTGGAGGGTCCTGCAGAGCCCTTCCAGGCCCCACCCTGTCCCGTGCGACCGAAGGGCACGGGGTACTCCACCAACCCAGGGGCCCCACAGAGGAGCCAGCGGTGCACAGATGCTGAGTGCACCAGGGCCTGGCACTTGGCCTCTCCCGCTGACCCACCAGCGGGCCCCGGTCCAGGGCCCTGGTTGTCCCAGGCACGCCCCACAGTGCCCAGCTCCTAAGCAGGATGCCCAGGGAGGAAGGCAGCCTGCAGCAGGGCGGGGCTCAGGGTGGATGCGGAGACCCTCGTCTTCCAGCATCCACACAGGCTCTGCTCTTAGACCCACCCTCTGCGGCATGGAGCTGTCCACAAGCTGAAGACAGACAAACAGCGAGCTGCCAGGCGCCCAGCAGCCAGCCTACAGAGAAGGACTGGAAGGGCACCAGGGCCAGCCTGGGGGCCAGCTGCACCAGGCAGAGAAGTAAAGGGCAGGAGACGGGGCCCAGGGAGTGGCTATCGGAGGGGCAACCCCCGCGCGGCCAGGGTCCCAGTGAGCCCTCGGTGGTGAGCAGCCGCCCCGCCCTCCCCTCTCAGAGCAGCTCTGGGAGCGACCCCTCTCAGAGCCTCTGGGAGCGACCCCCGGCCTGAGCCCCAGGCCAGCTGGCTCGGTCCCCGCCCCCCACCCCCACGCCCCACGCCCCACGCCCCACCTCCCCGGCAGCTGCGAAGCCCAAAGGCGGGCGAGCTGCCGCTCTTTAGGTCAAACATAAGGAGCCGTTTGTGCATCAGCTCCGTCACCAATTTCTGAGGGCCCGCTCCATGCCAGACCAGGCCGAAGCCCCAGCTCGGGTGTGTCCAAGCGTGAAGCACGCCTACGGGAACAATCTCTGCCCTGTCCATGGTGCGGGGTGTCCAGGGCGCTCGGCCAGCCCCCTGCCCCCTAGGCTGCAGCTGGACTCACCAGGCGCAGCCCAAGCCACTGAGCTCGCCGCCTGGGGGTGCAGGGGCTCTCCCAAGAAATGTGCCCTTGCGCACCCACCTCTCAGTGCGTGGGTAAAGCCCACGGCCCTTAGGGAGCATCTGTATGATGTCAGACAGTTCTTAGAACCAGAATCCAAGTCATGCTGAGCCTGTGTCCCCGTGAACCACATCCAGGTCACAAGAGAACCGAGGACAGCAAGCGGTCAGCTCCGCACAGGGCTCCACACTCTTGAGCCACCAGGCCGCACTCACCTGGACCCGGGAAGCAGGCCCCGACCTCAGCGCCCCTCCTGGGTCGAGGCCCCGCAGCCCCTGGTCCCACCGGGGCCTCAGGCCACTGTGCTCAGAGCCGAGCAGTGGCCCCCCACCGTCCCCTGGCCTGGCCCTGCTTCCACAGAACACAAGCCATGCAGGAAATCAAGATGCGGTCTCAGATGATAACCGCCTACAAGCCTGCCCGTCACTCTGCAAACACCCAACTGGTTCGAAGTCGGCTGGGCAGCCTGACGGGGGGCCGCCTCCGAACCGACTCCACGCCCAGCATGGGGGGCAGCCCTGCGGCAGCCAGAGGGGGAGACGCTGAGCACCAGGGAAGGGCACCCCGTCGGCACGCTGCTCCCGAGAGCAGGGGGTGAGAGGACCAGGGAAGGCAGGCTGTGGAGACAGCACCCTGCGCCGAGTCACCAGCAGGACCCTGCCCCTAACCCTCACAGGCTGCCTTCTCGGGGAGCAGGCTATGACACCCGCCCCTCGCTCCCCAACAATCACGCGTACCTGCATCAACGCACAGGCGTGCACAAGGGAGTTATGGGGGCAGACAAGGCCAAACGATACCAGGGAGGTGGGCAGAGAGTGCACCGGGCCCGCTGAGCTGACTTTCTCCCTGCAACTCTTTTGTAAGTTTGAAAATATTCCCAAACAAGTTTCTTTGCTACAAAAAAAAAAAACTAGTGAGGTTGGGAAGAGCACTACGCCACCTTCCGAGTTAGAGAGAAGCCAAGTGTCCAGCCCAGGGCTCTGGAGGCCCACGGGACCAGCTCTGCAGTGGTGCGGATTGGGGCTGAGCGTGGGCTCCACACTGGGGCAGGGGCGCCTGGCCAGCCCCAGGGCAGACCCCATGGTTTCCATTTCCGTCTGTGAGCCACTGGCACGTGGGCTCAGGAGATATCCACCCCCTCCCTGGTCCCCAGCCCCGGGGCTGCGGCCGCTGGCCAGCTCACTGACGATGCATGAGATCAGCACAGCTGGCAGCTCCCTTGGGGTCCCCAGCAGCACGGGGGAAGGACCCTGAACCTGCAGGCAGCCCCTCCCAGGCCCAAACCCGGCCCCGTGATTCCCCAGGGTGGCCTCAGGCCCATTGCTGGCCTCTCCCAGCAGGACAGTACACCTGTGCACCTCAGCTCACCCAGCAGGGCAAGCGGGATGGCGGGGGGGTTGCCCAAACACAGCTAGGACTAAAGCCACACAGGGTCTTCTTCCACAGCTGAAGCGAGAAACAATTTTACCAGTGCGCCTGACGCTGCATTTCTGGAGGACAGGCTGCAGACGGAGGTAAGTCACTGGGGTGTCCAAGGCGGAGGCTCCCAAAGGTCCCTCCAGCTCCGTCACCCCTGGGCAGAGGTCCCGGCCATCCTGTCTCACCAGCTGTCAGTCGTGATGCCCTCTCATAGCGGGGACCCAAGGGACCAAGGGCAGTTCTGGCCCTTGCTTGGATGGAAGACAGGCCGCAGACCCACCAGGAAAGCCTCAGGGGAGGGCTCTGGGAGCTGGGGGCCCAGGGGGAGGGGCAGTGGGGCTGCCGGGGAGAGATGCCAGGGAGCGCGGGCCACAGAGACCAGGCCTTGGGACCAGCACCTCCTGAGTTGCCTGGGTCTCCAGATCCCTCTGTAAGAGGGAGCTAACAGCAGGACCTCGGCCACAGGCCACCCCCTCCCTGCCCCCACCAGAGCCAGGGCCACCCCCTCCTCGCCCCCACCAGAGCCTGGCCTAGCTGCCAGGACCACACAGGCGGCCCGGAGCCCAGAGGTCTGACAGAGGACGCACACTCCGCCTGCGACCGCCTGATACGGGCTGCACGCTCCCCCTGACAGGGGCCCTCCAGGGACGTAGGCCCGTTTTTCCCTCCTCACCACCCCCCAGTGGAGGTCTGAGCCAGGACTCCAAGAAAAAGCAGGTAGGCTAAGCCCGGCAAAGCCCCTCCCAGGTGCCAGTCCACACACAGACCCCGGCCTGGCAGGACAGAGTGCACACAGGCCCCAGGGGGAGACTCCGCTCGCTGCTGAACCAGAGTCAGGAGCCAGCTGGAGCCCGCAAGTTTTTCTGGACAACTTCAGACACTCACAGGGGTTGCTGTGAAGGTCTGACCTGGGCAGCCACAGGCACACAGGACAGCCTTACTCCCCACCCAGTCACCTCCCCGCCCCAACTAGGGTCTGCTGAGGGCCCACCCCTCCCCACCTCTGCCCCGCTGGATTTCCCCACCCCTGCTTCCAGCTGAAGTGCACGCCCAGGAGGAGGGCACCTTCTCTTCACGTGAGCATCCCTAACCCTGGCGGGCCAAGATGCTTTATGAACTGCTGCGTGCCGGCTGCCAGGTCGTGTGGACAGACGGCAAAGGAGAGGGAGCTGGGAACGTCGGTCACATCCTTCAGAGGACCCAGAGGCCCCCCGAGGACACAAACGCGGTATGGCTCCGCCCCCTCGGAGCTCAGCGCCGGAACACAGGACCCAGGACTGGGGCGGGATGACCCGCGCCTCCCCACAGGTGCAGACGTGTTTTCTGAAGAACGTAATAACAAGCACACACGAACCCGTTGGCCCTGGTCCCTCAGAAGCCATATAGCACCCTTCTGCACAGATGCTGGCTTCAGTTTCTACCGAGACCTTCCAGCAGCCAGTCACCCCGCCGCCCCAGAAACATCGCTGGCCCCTCCAGATGACTGTGGGCCAGGGCCCTGGCTTCCGAGTGGACCCCGGGGAGGAAGTGGGGCGCTCCGCGGCAGATGGCTACGGGCAGCGAGGTGCAGCGTTCCCGGGCAGGGAGCGCGCCTGGGGCCTGCCCACCGCCGTGCGCCCCGACCTGCCGGAGGCACGCAGGCCCGACAGCACCCACACACGGGGCCCTGGCCCCTTCAGCCTGCGTGGAGCCCTTTCTCCACTAAATGGGGTCAAGAATCTCACTCTGCAACCGCAGCGATCCGAAAACGAACGCGTTTGCACGTGCACGTTACAACCCCTCCTTCAACCTGGGCACTCAGGGGCTTCTTCCCGCGGATTCCAGAACATCCCTACAAGCCGCCAGGGCGCCGCGGGCCCCGGCCTCCTGCGCCTGACGGGCGAACCGGCCCCGCGCCCGGGGTCTTGACTTCTCGCGGACGCAGGGGGTGGGATGCACTTCGGGAACCAGAGGTAGGGCCCGTGCGCGACCTCCTGCGGCCCGGCTCCCGGCGCCCCACCCGGGCTCCCCTCGGAGCGCGCCCGCCCCGGCGCCTCCACACGCGTCCGAGGGACCCCGCCGCGGGGCGGCCGGGCCTCCCAGGCGCCCGGCCCGATCCCGCCGGCCGCGGGGCGAGCGCGGAGCCCCGGCCCGGCCGCCCCCCGCGCGCACCTGGCCGCAGCGGCTCGGTGACCGTGAGCACCAGCAGGAAGAGCAGCAGGAACGCGCCGCTGTCCGCCTTGGGCACCATTTATCCTCCGTTCATCGTCCCCGGGGCGGCCGCGCGGGCCGGGCCGAGGGGTCGGGCCGGGCCGGGGCCGGGCCGGGCGAGGGCGCCGCGGGGACGGGGCTCCGGGGGCCGCGGGCGGGTGCGCGCTCTCGGCCGCCGCCTCGGGCTCCGACTTCGGCTCCGCGCAAGATGGCGGCCGTCCTGCTCGGCCCGCGTTGCCCCGCCCCCGCCGCCGCCACCAGCCAATCGGCGTCGGGAGGGGGCGGGGCCTGCGCGATCCGCCTGCGCAGTGATCGAGAGGGGCGCGGCCCAAGGGCGGGGCGGGCCCGCAGGAGGCGGGCCTAGGAGCAGCCGAGAATTCCATTGGCTGATCAGAGAAGGGCGGGGCTAGAGGGCGGGGCCTGAGCGGCTGGGCCTCCGGAAGGCCGGATGGAGCAGGAGCGGCGGGGCTGGGATGGTCGACGCAGAGGGCCGGGTCGCGGAGGGGCCGGAGTGGCGCGGGAGCGCGGCGCCGAGGGAGCTGAGGGAGCCGAGGGTGGGGGCGGGAATCCCTGAGAAGGGCCCGTGGCAGGGTGCGTCCCAAAGTAGCGCTTTAAAAGAAGAACCGCTGCGGAGAGCAGGGAGACCTGGAGGGGCCAGGATAACCTCCGAGGGGGTCCCGGGAGGCGCTTCCGCAGGTGCGGCTTCACCGGCGCGTGCAACTGGAGTGCTGCAGACGGACGAGCAAGCAGGCTCAAGGAGGGTCCCGCGCGGAGAGCCGGCAGGAACGGGCGATCCCCGGGAGAGGGGGCCCCCCTGCACAGTGGGGGCGCAGCGGGGACGGGGGGGGCGTGGGGAGACGCTGGCGCAGCTGCCGCCACAGCAAGCCCTTCCGCACGGAGGGAGGTGTTGGCCGCGCACCTGTCACCGCGGGAGGGGACCCAGCAGATGGAGAGTACCAGCGAGGGAGGAGCAAGCCCTCCGAAGGACGGATTACTGGCCACGCACACGAGGCCCAGCCCGGGGCGTCAGGGTGGGAAGAGGGTGAATATGGGAGCGGAGAAAATAGGGAGGGCAGAGGCGGGGGCGGGGGGGGGCGTGCACCCAGCCCACCAGCAGCTCGGTCCCCAGGAGCAGTCACCCCAAGCCCCTCAGGGCATGCTCCTCCTGAGCACACCAAGATCCCAGCCTGGGCCATTCAGGGTCATCTGAGAGAGGCCCCCGCTCCAAATGCACGGATGTAGCCAAAACCGACACCAAGGCTCTGCCAGGCCTGCCTGCTCCTGCCCTCCCACGCCACCCCGCCCTCCCCCACAGCAAGGCCCAGAGCAGAGAGGACCCACTGCTGGTGGGAAGGGTGGTCCCCATTCAACCGTGCCCTGTTCGCCTATCCTCAGGGGGCATTTCTGGGAGCAGCTGCCGCTCTCAGTAGCCCAGGCCCACCTTCTCCCCGATCCAGAGACCTGCCCCGGGAGCCCAATCAGAGGTACGGCAGGGAAGGCCCCCGGGAGGGGGCTCACAGCCAAGGGCAGAGACTGGGTCAGTTGTCCCCAGCAGAGCTGGCCAGAGAAGTTTCAGACGAGGAGAGCCGCAGGGTGGGTGAAAAGGCCGGCCAGACCAGGCAGCGAGAGGGTGGAGGCTCCCTTCTGCCCTACCCCTCCTCAGCCTGCTGCCTGTGTGGACGTTGTGGAGGATTTCCAGGGCTGCAGGGAGCAAGAAGAGATCAGGGAGGTTTTCCACGGCCCCCTCCCTGGGGAGATCACCTAGGTCCCTGCCTTGGTCAAGGCGGCCCTCCCGGCACCACTGTCCCCAGGTTCCAAAGACGACCATACCTTCGTCCGAGGGCCCATCACCCACTCGGGGTTCTCGACATGGCTCCATATGGGGAGATCATCCTCTTGTTAAACCCTCGCAGACAGTCATCACTTGAGTGTCTCCTGTTTGCTGCTGAGACCTAGATGGTTGAGACGGTTGCCCTGGGTTTCCAGGGACGCCCTGGGTTGCAGGATATCAGCCCATCACCACCCCCCCATCAGTCCTGGCTCTGGTGTGGAGGCTTGGGCAAGCCGATACAGTCCCCACGGCCCCCTCCCACCTTGGCCCCCATGCTCCGCTGGCCCTCTGTCTGCTTCAGGGTTCCAAGTTTGAGTGGCTCAGGCCGAAGCCCCATTCCGCAGGGCACGCCTCCTTTATGACTTCACCCACTTAAGTCACCCGGGAGACAGTGCCCAACGTTCCACCCCAGAGTCTTGGCCTCTAGGAGGCAGGGACGGGAGGCCCGGGCAGCCCAGAGGACTCTGTCCACAGTGTGGATGAGGACGCGCGGGCCCATGTCCCACAGGGATGTAGAGGGCAGCCTCAGGGGCACTGGGCGCTCCCAGCACCATGGATGACGCTGCCGTCCTCAAGCGCCGAGGCTACATCATGGGGATCAATTTGGGAGAGGGCTCCTACGCCAAAGTCAAGTCCGCCTACTCTGAGCGCCTCAAGTTCAACGTTGCAGTCAAGATCATCGACCGCAAGAAAGCCCCCACGGACTTCCTGGAGAAATTCCTTCCCCGGGAAATTGAGATTCTGGCCATGCTAAACCACCGCTCCATCATCAAGACCTACGAGATCTTCGAGACGTCAGATGGCAAGGTCTACATCGTCATGGAGCTCGGCGTCCAGGGCGATCTCCTCGAGTTCATTAAGACCCGGGGGGCCCTGCAGGAAGATGACGCTCGCAAGAAGTTCCACCAGCTGTCCTCGGCCATCAAGTACTGCCACGACCTGGACGTCGTCCACCGAGACCTCAAGTGCGAGAACCTCCTCCTCGACAAGGACTTCAACATCAAGCTGTCCGACTTCGGCTTCTCCAAGCGCTGCCTGCGGGACGACAGCGGCCGGCTGACGCTGAGCAAGACCTTCTGCGGGTCGGCGGCGTACGCGGCCCCCGAGGTGCTGCAGGGCATCCCCTACCAGCCCAAGGTGTATGACGTCTGGAGCCTGGGCGTGATCCTCTACATCATGGTCTGTGGCTCCATGCCCTACGACGACTCCAACATCAAGAAGATGCTGCGCATCCAGAAGGAGCACCGCGTCAACTTCCCGCGCTCCAAGCACCTGACGGGCGAGTGCAAGGACCTCATCTACCGGATGCTGCAGCCGGACGTCACCCGGCGCCTGCACATCGACGAGATCCTCGGCCACTGCTGGGTGCAGCCCAAGGCCCGGGGCCTGTCCTCCGGAGCCATCAACAAGGAGGGCGAGAGCTCCCGGGCCCCCGAGGCCCCGTGGAACCCTGAGCCCAGCTCCGACAAGAAGTCTGCCACCACACTGGCGCCCCGGGAGGAGGCGCGGCCTGAACCCCAGGCCGAGCCGAGCCCCGAAGAGGAGGTGGCCGCGGTGCAGGGGTCCCAGCAGTCGGAGGCCATGGGTCTGCCCAGTGAGCAGCCCAGCAAGGAGACGGAGGAGGGGGCGCCCCCGCAGCCTTCCGAGACACAGGCCTAGCTCACCTCTCGCGGCCCGGGCGGCCAGCAGGGGATGAGGCTGGGCTCGAGGCCCCGAGGCCGAGCTCCAGAGAGGCCACAGGACCAGCCAAGAAGGAAGATGGTCCCGGATGAGCCGCTATTTTCGTCAGTTTCTTCCCCTCCCTTTGAACTTGGTAACTCACGTGGCTAAAGAAGCAATAAATCACTATATTACTGCTGCCCCCGAGGTGCTTGCCCTGCCAGCTTCAGTCACCCCCGGTGGGGACCCTGCACCCCCACGGCCCCCTCCTCCGGCCACACCATGCTTCACCTCCCGCTGGGGAAAGAGCCCCATGTGTCCAGCCCTGACAACGGCCTCGGGCCCTGGACCAGGGAGAGCAGAGCAGGGAAGACGCTGCTTCAAGTTGGGGGGGCCCACAAGCACTGAGCTGGGCGGGGAAGCGGTGTGGGGGCTGCAGGCCGGGAGGCCGGGGCCAGGGATCTGGGCCCTCAACTGCCCCACAAGGCTGCCCACCTGTGCGGGGGCCAGCAGAGGGGGGCCGGTCTCCGTCAGGGCCCCTCCCCTCCTCCTGCTCTGGCCCCAGGGTCTCCCCACACCCAGCCAGCACCCCATTCCCTGCAGCGCCCAGAGCACCCCTGCCTGGCCCATCCCCAGCCTGCATGTCCCTGGTCACTGTGCCCTGACCCTCCTGCTCTCCTCTGGTCACAGTGGTCCCAGCGCTGATGCTCCCACCAGCGCAGGTAAGCAGACGAGCAGGAGGGCACAGGCTCCCCTCACGTGTGGCCAGGGTGTCCGTTGGGGGAGCGGGCCTGCGGGGGTACTGCTGGCTGCGGGGGCCCCACCCACCATGCGGCCCTCACCTGGCCAAACACGGCCGCCGCTTCCTCTTCCAATCTGCCTGTGCTTTGGATACGCACGTCTACCTGCAGGTCTGACACACCAAGCGAACAGGCCTTCAGACGGGCCCCTCTTCCCACTCCTGCTGGCCCACCCTGGACCCGGACTCGCCCTCCACCCAGCCCCCTCAGGGCTACGGCCACGCACCCCTGGGCGTCACCCGTCTCCCCTCACCTCCCGCGGCAGCCAAGACCCCCTCCTGCACCCAGTCCGGCTCTCCTGCCTGCGAGAAGGATCTCCATGCCCGGCCGAAGTCCTCCTGGGTCTGGCCTCCTCCTGGCTGCCCAGCCGCTCACCGCGCACCCCAGCCCCGCTGGAGGACCGGTCCCTGAGCCCCTACCCACCTGTCCAGGCTCTGCCGAGGGGTCACAGTCTCCACACACGAAGCCTCCAGGAGTCACTGCCTGGACAGGCGGGCGAGGGCCCAAGATGGAGCAGTCGTGGTGGCCCAAGCCCAGAGTCACAGGCACGCCCGGTGCTGGAGCGGGGTTCCAGGGTGCGTAGGGCCAGCGGGGGTGCAGACGCCCCAGGAGGCTTGCAAACTCCTCCCTGCGGTCAGCAGTGGTCATCGGGGCCTGGGTGCAAAGCTGGCGGGAGGGGCTGCAGGAAGGAGCACCTGCTGCATGCTTTCCAGGGTGGAGGACCACTCGGAGCCCGAAGGCAGGACTGGCTGCGAGGCCCTCCCGAGGTGGCCTGAGGCAACGGCCGCCCCTGCGAGCCGCCCCACTGCCCCAGCCCCCACAGCGACCCCCGGGGCCCTCAGCACGACCTCTGGGCCAGCCGTGCGCCTCCCGCCCAGCACGCTCTCCCCACCTGGCCGTCCAGACCTGCGCCGGCACCTCTGTCCCATCCTCTGCGTGGCCTTACCTCAGCCCTCAGCTCCCCCGAGCCCAGCCCCAGCTCTGACCACAGCTCTGCGTGCCCCTCACGGCCCAACTGCAGGGCACTCACACCCTGGATGACGCCGAGCCACCTTACGCCCCGGGGAGGCAGGGCCTGCTCCTGTCTCCAGGGCCTGAGGCCAGCCCCCAAAGCTCCGAGGGCAGCGTCCCAGGACCTGCAGTCTGGCACTCACAGGCCTGCAGCCGGAAGTACCCTGAAGCCTGTCCAGTCTGACCCCGCCCCAAGGGCCCTGGCAGGCCTGCACGTGTGCCCTGGGCAGGGCCCCTGCTATCCTGGGGGCAAGGGAGCTGGGCAGGGAGGGCGCCTGTCCTGGGGGCCGGCCGCTCTGAAGTCCTGCTGGTTCCTGCCGAAGCCCCCAGGAAAACGCAGACGTTGGGCAGGTCCCTGCCACTGGCCTTCCGCGCGGACCTCCTGCCAGCTCTGTGTGCCCCAGGCATGGGCGCGCTCATCTCCCAGCAGCTGGTGAGCCGTGCTGAATGCCTGCTCAGGGCTCATGGGTCACTCCCACACCCCCAACACAGGACGCCCCTCCACGCCCCCTGCCTGAGCATCTGTCCTGGCGACGGGCCACGAGGACAAGGGGATACTGGGCTCACGAAGGACCTGCGCCTCCAGGGGCCGCGGTTCCCGGGGCAAGAACAAAGGGGCTTGATGCTGTTTCCAAGTGCAGAGACGGTGCCTGCCCAGGCTCCCCGGGCTCCCAAAGGCCCAAGTGACATAACTCAGGACGCTCTCCCCACCCCCGGCCCTGCCCCAGCCCCACCCACCGTGTGCCCTCCCCACAGGCCAGCCCCCCAGCAAGCCGCCCCTTGCCCATCACAGGCTCTAGCTGCCCTTCACTTCGGGCTCTCGCAGGACCTGTCTTAAGCGGGACTTGGATCCCGGTGGCTCCTGCAGCCCCCATCCCCCTGACCCTCTCCTCTATGTCCCCAACACCCTGACGCTGGGACCCATCCGCTCTCATGTCTCCCAGGCCCTTCCCTGGCTGGACCTCAACTCCTCCAGCCCTTGGAACGCCAGCCCACCAGGGCTCCAGCCCACCGTGATGGGCATTCACAGGGTCCGAGCTGCCCTCCAACCTGGACAGCCACCCTCGTCCCCAGGCCTGGAACCCCCAGCCAGGTGGGATGGGGCGGCCCCTCCCAGGCACGGCCCCAGAGGGCATGCTGGTCCCACCTCAAAGCAGCGGCAGGAAAGCGGCCCCCCCCTCGAGGGGCAGAATTCCTTGCGGGGTCAGTCCCACAGCAGGAGAGGGAAGCGGCGGGGGCCAGCATGCTGGCTGGGCCTGGGCAGGCCGGGCCTGACTTGGCTCAGGGAGGCTGGCACGGTGCCCACGGTCCTGGGTGCCAGCTTCCCCCCTTACGGCGGGCAGCAGGGCTCTGCCCAGCCCAGTCAGGCTTCCAGGGCTCCAGGGCCTGTCCCCCTCCCACCCCCGGGTCCCACTCTGGGCAGCCTGGCTTTATGACTTCACAGGCTGAAGTCACGAGAGGACAATGCTGAGCGTTCCACACCCCCAAGTGCAGGCCCAGCCTGGCCAGACGGCTCCCGCAGTGCAAACGAGGACGATGCCCGCTGGCCCACGTGGGGAGGGGATGTAGAGGGCAGCGGTGCAGGCCGCTCCGGGCACCATGGACGATGCCGCGGTCCTGAGGAAGAAGGGTTACATCGTGGGAATCAACCTGGGCAAAGGCTCCTACGCCAAAGTCAAGTCCGCCTACTCTGAGCGCCTCAAGTTCAACGTGGCGGTCAAGATCATCGACCGCAAGAAGACGCCCACCGACTTCGTGGAGAGATTCCTGCCCCGGGAGATGGACATCCTGGCGACTGTCAACCACCGCTCCATCATCAAGACCTACGAGATCTTCGAGACATCCGACGGCCGCATCTACATCGTCATGGAGCTCGGCGTCCAAGGCGACCTCCTCGAGTTCATCAAATGCCGGGGGGCCCTGCACGAGGACGTGGCTCGCAAGATGTTCCGGCAGCTGTCCTCGGCTGTCAAGTACTGCCATGACCTGGACGTCGTCCACCGAGACCTCAAGTGTGAGAACCTCCTCCTCGACAAGGACTTCAACATCAAGCTGTCCGACTTCGGCTTCTCCAAGCGCTGCCTGCGGGATGGCAGCGGCCGGCTGACGCTGAGCAAGACCTTCTGCGGGTCGGCGGCGTACGCGGCCCCCGAGGTGCTGCAGGGCATCCCCTACCAGCCCAAGGTGTATGACGTCTGGAGCCTGGGCGTGATCCTCTACATCATGGTCTGTGGCTCCATGCCCTACGACGACTCTGACATCAAGAAGATGCTGCGCATCCAGAAGGAGCACCGTGTCGACTTCCCGCGCTCCAAGCACCTGACGGGTGAGTGCAAGGACCTCATCTACCGCATCCTGCAGCCGGACGTCACCCGGCGCCTGCACATCGACGAGATCCTCGGCCACGCGTGGCTGCAGCCTCCCAAGCCCAAGGCCGTGTCCTCCGCCTCCTTCAAGAGGGAGGGTGAGGGCAAGTACCGGGCTGACTGCAAGCTGGACCCACGGCCCGGCTCACGGCCCGAGCACAAGCTGGGGGCCAAGACCCAGCACCGGCTGCTTGCAGTGCCTGAGACCGACGACCGGGTGGAGGAGCGGCTGGCCGACACCTCCAGGGCCAAGGACCACCATGTCTCCGGAGCCGAGGTGGGGAAGGCGAGCACCTAGCAGTGTGGAGGGCCCGGGGGGCATGGCGCCTTGAGCGCCCCATGGGCTGAGTAGGAGGTAGGAGCTGAAGAAGCCACAGGTGCGAGAACAAGTAAAGTCCGTCAATTAAACCGCTATTTTGATTACGTTCTATTAGCTCTTTTCCACTTAGTAGCAGAGACCTTAAACCCTGACCACCAAATAAACCAGAGTGTACAGCAGAGAGGCGCGCGGAGTCTTTTTCTCTGGGACTCAGCACCCACTCCTGCGGCCCGGGGAGCCGGGCCTCGTGGGCACGGAGTCCGCAGCCTCCCGCCAGGCCTGGGCTACCCTCCCACCCCACCTGTGCCCCTCAGGCAGCCTGTCCTCAACGCCCGCCCCCACCAGGCTGGACTTGCCTGGAGAGCGCTCTCTGCGTCTCACTCGGGCGCCCCCAGACCTCCACCCCCACTTCGGGGGGCTCCCTCAGGCCCACGCCCAGCCTTCCCTACTGGGATAAAGCATCAAAAGCAGCCCTTTGCTGACCCCCTGGCCCCAGCCCCGCCCCCTTGGTGCCCAGCCGGGGCTCCGCCCAGGAACCTGCAGGCACCTGTATGGAGAAGCGCAGACTGGCCGGAGCCCACGCAGCCTCCAGGGAGCCCAGGGGCGGCCTGCAGGGGCGTGCCTGCTCTGAGCACGAGGGGCTCATCCAAGCGGACCCTGCGCTGCCTCTGTGAGCATGGCCTGGCCGCACCTGCAGCTCAAAGAGCCCGCTGGGACCCAGCCCACCTCTCTGAGGAGCTGGCCCTGAGCAGAGGAGCGAAGGGATGGGGTCAGCCCTGCCCCAAATGGAAGTGAGGCCTTCAGAAAGTGATGGCTGAGGCCACTGGGAAGGGCCTCCCTCAGGGAGCAGCTGCGTCCCCAGCAGACCACATAGGCCAGGCCTAGCCGGGGAGCCTGTGGACCTGCAGGCACAACGGCCAAGGGCTCTACCCACCAAGAGGAACGGGAGTGGGGGACATGGAGGAGTGAGGGCCTGACCCAGCTCCAAAGGCGCCCGCCTCGCCGGTGGCACGGGAAGCCACGCAGGGAAGGCTGGACATCTCAGCCCCCAAGCTCGCCGCCTAGCAGCCCTGAGCGGGCAACGCACGCAGGAGGGTGGCCTTGGGGCAGAGAGGCAGCTCCGTCAGGCCAGAGGCTCTTGTTAGTGACAGGTAAACATGACAGACAGGGTTCGATAGAGCAGGGTATCAGCCAGGTGGGCCCAGGGCCTCAGAAAGCCAGAGTCCTGTGCTGGGCAGAGAGCCGCCCCACAGGCTCCGTGGCGCTCCAGGCCGGCCCTAGAAAAAGTCCGAGGCCTTGCGCCGGGCAGGGAGCTGCAGCAAGTTGTCGGTGATGCAGGCCGGGTCCTGGCTGAGCGGGGTGCGTGTTGCTGAGCCGGGGGCCGGCGTGCTGGTCGGGGTCTGGGGTCCGCTGGCCGGGGTCTTGAGGTGGCTGGCGCGGGCGGGGGACGGGGTGTAGCTGGCCCGCAGAGCCCGGTCCGTGTACTTGCTAGCCGTCCTGCTCACCAGGCGCTGCAGGGCTGGGGACATGGCAGGGCTCAGGCCCTTCGGGGTGAGGCTGCAGTGGGCAAGGAGTGGACGAGAGGCAGGGTCAGGCCTGCCCAGCAGCAGGGCCCCTCAGTCCCCCAGGAGGATGCCTGGCGGACACGTGGTTGTTCGGGGCTGGGATCCTAAACAGCTGCACACTGGGCCGTGGGGCTGGAGGGGACCCTGACCCTCTCCAAGGGGGCGACACCCCTGACTCCACCGCTGGATGGAATTCACAGGGGACGAAGCCTAAAGGCGCCCCTAGGAGCACGCAAGGGGCCCCCGGACGCGGTGGAGGGCCTGCCCCGGGACGGGCGTTGGCCGCAGCGTGAGGCCCGCCCCTCACCTGGCCAGGCTCTCCGTCACCCTCCGCAGGGCCTCCTGCTTCTTGGCCCGGTTCTTGGCGGCTGCCTCATTGGCCATCTTCAGACCCAGCCGCTCCCTGCGGCCTGGCTCCAGGATCTGCAGGAGGGCAGGCGGGCTTGTCACAGGGCGTCAGCCTCCTTACCCCCTGAGCGGGCCACCTCCCAGGCCCAGGTTCTCGTGGAGCCAGCACTACCCAGCCAGGCGCTGGGACCACCGTCCAGGAAAGGGCCTGTTCAAGCTGCTTCCCACTGGCCACCAGGCGCGATGGCGTCAGCGTCTCTTCAAAGAACTCTGAGACACACGTCTTGGGCCCGTCATCCTCCTGGTCTTGTGCCCCCTCCCTCGCATGCGTAATGCACCGGCTACAGTAACACAGCGCATACATCCTTCCGCTGCCTGCTTGTCAGCTTGCAGTCGGACCCCGGAGGGCTCCCGCTGGGCTGAGAGGCGCCGAGAGCCCAGCACCCATTCCCTCCTGGCTGCGTGGATGCCACTTTCCTGCCTCCCTGGCGTGTGGGCCTGAGGCTCATGCTCACTGTCTTAACACTCAGCATTCCCGGCTCCCTTGAACCTGTCGTGCTGTGCACTGAGGACCCAACTGTTCCTGTCTCCACCTGCCAGCGAGGAGAAGGCTCCCTTGCCCTAGAGCTGCCTGGGACCTGGGGGTGGGCTGGGTCCTGACCCGCCGGCCACAGGGGGGCAAGCTTTAACGCCTCAGGGCACACAGCACTCCCGCAGGCTTTTCTCAGCTGTTGTCAAGCCCCAAGCTGAGGAGGGAGGCGCCTGGGGCCCCGTGGTTGATCTGGGGTCTGGAGGGATAACCGCTGTACAGGGGAGCGCCCGCCCCTCGGTCTCTCAGCCCCGGTGTCACCGTGATGACTGACGCTGTTTCTCTGCACCTCACCGGGTGCTGCAGGCCCCCAAGGGGACCCCACCCTGCTCCACAGAGAAATGTGGATTCCAAACCCTGCGCTGGTTCTTTGGGATTTCAAAGCAGGTGAAGTGACCCTGGACCCTTCCGTCTCAGAGGTGCCCCCCCCACCCGCACCCAACAGTACTCCCAAGGCTCTGGGGGCCCCCCACTACCACGCCCAGTGCTGGGTCCCCCACAAACCACACGAGATCACGGACCTGCCTTCCCAGAGCCCCTCGGGCCCTCCCAGCCGCTCGCTGGCACCCTCCTGGGCCTGCCCATCCCCACAAACCACCTGCCACCCAGCTCCGCTGCTCGGCTGGCCTACAAAGGGCCTCCCTTGTAGGGGCCTGGCCTCGGAACCCCCACTCTGACTGCTCCTGGAACCCTGGCCGGGGCCTGATCTGGGTCTCCCGTGACCAGAAGCCTCCCTCTGCAAGGACTCAGCCGTCCTGAGGGCAGAGCTGTGACCCACGGACACTGGGGTTTCAGGGCTCCTCCCCGGCCACAGACCTCAGCACATGGGGGAGCCCCCAGCCCAAGACCCCGTATCTGAGCAGCCCTGTCCTCTGGGCCCGCAGACTCACAGGGGCCCTGGCAGCTCCCCACCCCAGTCTCCCTGCCCGGCCCAAGCCTGTCGTCAGTGGAGGCCCGGATCCCACAAGCAACCATGGCGCCCACCCCAGCCTAATGCCCGTCCACCGGGCACAGCCACAGGAGCGCAGCAGACCCCACAACCCCACATGCAGCCCCCACCGAGCCGACCTACCTTGAAGGCTGGCCCCGGCGTCCTGTCCACGTAGGGCGTGTCCGATCCTTCCACTCTTAAGGGTGTGTTTTCCACTTCCCCCCAGGTCATCAGCGGGGACTCGTTCACACCTGCACGCAGAGCGCCCACAGCCACCTCAGGCCAGGGACCACCCAGGCGGGCCACTGGCCCCCTCTCCTTCCCAGGGTGGAATCCCGGGTGTTTCTGCCTGTGAGAGGGTCCCCGTGGCCGGCCCGGGGCCTGCTCCGCCGGGCTGAGCATGGGGGAGGGGCCTCCAGAGAAGCCGGGCTGGGCAGCTGAACCGTCAGACTAGCATAGGGTTGGGGAGCCCCTGAGGACACCCACGGGACCCCGCCCCTAGGGAGGAGATCTGGAGTCTTCCAGGTGAAGTTCCCACCCCAAGCCTGGCAAAACCGTGGTGCCTTCCCAGTCTCAGGCTCGGCGCAGCCGCCGGTGGCCAGTACACGCCCCGGAGGCTGCCCCGAACCTCGAGACCTCAGACTTCGGTATGTCAGCACCATGTAACTGCTAACGCAAGACCCAAGATTGGGAAACAGCACCTCAGGACCGACAGAGACCCCCAGCCGGCACCCGGCAAGATCGCGAGAGGGCAGCCTGAGAGGTGCACACGCCCGCAGGGCCCCTCAGGCCCATACTGCCCCCCTTCAGGGGCCTCGTGCAGCTCCCTGCAGACAGCCTGGCCCCACACACACGTCCACACAGACAGTGCCCACCCGGTGTCCACAGCAGTTACTGCTCACTGGGACCCAGCCGGGCCTTCCATCACCGAGCCAGACTGTCCTTCGGAGGCACAGGCACCACCCCGCAGACCAGCTGGCCCCAGGCATCTGAGGTCGGGCCCATCTGAGAGCCCAGTGCCCACAGCCCCTGGGACCCTGGGCCATAGGGTGTGGGCAGGCCCAGGAGAGGCTGCGGCACTAGGCAGACCCCACCCCAAGCAGTCCCGCAGAGGGCACATCTCTCACCAGGAGCAGGAGAAGGCGTGGCGACAAATCCAAAGCCGCCCACTCGGGGGGACTCGTGGGGGATGAGCTCCTTGCCGTCGGGGCCCACCTTGCCCTGTTTGTGCTGGAACCAGAGTGGAGGCGGGGTCAGGGCCAGGGCGCAGACTCTGCTCAAGCCCAGGGCAAGCAAGGAGGACCTCAGCGCTGCGAAGGCCTGAGAACATGTCAGAGCAGCGGCCAAGGGACGCACCCAGACTTCCACGAGGGCCACAGCTGCCATGTGCTCTCCTTGGGGCCCTGGACCTCAGGCCCGGGGTGGGGGTGGGGCACGGCACCTGCAGAGATCTGCAAAACGGTGCCCCCACCTCCCACCTCCCCACGCACAACCCCCAGGGTCAGAGGCCCTGCGGTCCACCACCCTGAGCCCGGCCCGCCGCCGCCTCCCTTCTCTCCTGCTCCTGTCCCACCTGTCTGACCAAGGCAGGACCTATCCTCACACCCCTGGACGGAGAACAGATCCCGCCTCGCCTGAGCCACTGAGCCCTGCTGAGCCCAAGGACAGCTGAGCAGAGAGATGCGGGTCCGGCCCTCACCTGGGCATTGAGGGCAGCCGCCTGCTGCAGCTGCGACCTGCTGAGGGCCTGGCTGAAGGGGTCCCTGAGGAAGCGGGTGTTCCGATGCACCACCTCCCGTGGCTTCTTGAAAAGCTGCTCTTCGTCGGGGACGCCTGGTAGAGGGAGCAGAGCCCCTGGCTTCAGGGGAGCAGGCCCAAAGAACACAAGGTGGGCCCCACGGAGCACAGCTTGGACGCGGCTGTGGCAGGGGTGCGGGGTGTGTGCCTGCGCCGACTCCAGGCACAGACGCCCCCGCCCTGAGACTCGGGATCCCTGAAGGCCAGAGCAGGGGGCAGAGACGCACGCAGGAGGCCAGCCCATGCCCTGTCCCACGCTCACCCTCTGGGTAGTACATGAGGGAGTTCTTGGCCTTGTACTTCCAAGTCTCCACCCCAGCCTGGCCACTCTCGACCGCCTGGTGCTCAGCTGATGGGAGCGCGAGACTGTCATTTTGCCTCTGTCACAGGGGAGCGAGGGTCAGGGAGGCCCTGAGCCCTGGCCCAGGAAGCCCAGCCTGAGAGGGCACCGCCACCCCCCAGGCACCTTCTCAAACTCCTCCTCGGCCTGGTAGAGCCATGCGTGGCGCGCCCGGCCCCGCTCCTTGGCCACTTCCATGATCTCCCGGAAGGAGGCGTTGTCCTCGCTGGTGTACCGGCTCAGGAAGACGTCCAGGCTGGGCAGGGGCTCCGCCGCCTCCTCCTCCTCCGCCTCTCCTGTCCAGGGCACCACAGCATGAAAAACACTGCGTCCGCTCAGTCCCGGGCACCCTCTGCCTGGCTGTGGGTCTGTCCATGAGACCCCACACTGCCAGACAATGCCCCTGGGAGTGGAATCCACACCCCAGAGCCGCCCACCTCCCCACCCGCTGGATGCCGGTGAAGCATGCACTCTGACTCAGGCTGAGATGGGGTGTCAGGCGTTAAGAGCCACAAGATCACCGCGGGTCCCCCGTGGCACAGTGAGTGGCCAAGAGATGGGATGCAAGACTCCCAAGGGACAGATGAGGGCTGGAGGTACTGAGGACTGCCATGACCAGGAGCTGGACTCAGGCCCTCTACCTCCTAGGCCCCACAGGTGACCCTTGAGGAAAGACACCCTCACGGACGACAAGGGGCCTGTGTCTGGAACACCCCCGGCGAGCCCGGCGATGTGAGGGCAGCGGCACAGTCGCTCACCAGCACCATCCTCCAGGCCACGGCCCCGGGCTCTGGCCTTGCTGCCCACCACGCTGGGGCCCGTGTGCAGCTCAGGGGTTTCAAACGTGGCCGGTGTGACATCTGGGGGAGAGATGGAGTGGGGTCAGGGGGCCTGACGCATTGGTTCAGGGGGCAGCCATGCCTGGCCCCACGGGACTCCTCTCACAGGGTGGTGGGGGCTCTCGCGACATCTTGCCCAGGGCGGAGCCGAACTTGATGGCAATCTGGCGCATCCGCTCCAGGTCTCCATTCTCCTCAGCCTCCAAGTACTCCTTCTGTGCCTGCAGCTTCTCCACGTCGGGAAAGAAGTCCCTCTGGATGACCGTCTGGAGGCCCTAAAGGACAGGTCAGAACACAAGTCAGAGCCTCCGTCTGCCTCTCCTGGGCACTTACCCTACAGAGTGCATGCTGACGCCCCAACCTCCGTCCAGCACAAAGATCCCCAGAGCTTGGGAACACTTCCTTTTCTCCCCTTTGTTTTTTGGCCACACTGTACGCTTGTGTGATATGGGATCTTAGTTACCGATCAGGGATTGAACCGGGGCCTGTGGCAGTGAGACCACAGAGTCCCGACCACGGGCACTTTCAAAGCATTTTCTCTGCCTCAGTTTCACACCCCCTTTGCCGCCTCCACCTCCACATCTGCTGAACCAACCTGGCTGTTGCCACCTTCAGCCCTCCCACAGCCTGTTTCCAATCTGAGCCTTTCACTCGGATGGCTTCAGCCAGTCACCCCACCACCAGCACGGGTGGAGATTCCCAGATCCGGACCTCCGGCTGGACTCGCCCCTGACGTGCGCGTCTGTGTGCCCAGCTGTCCACTAAGACCACCGTCTGCCCACCCCACTGGCTTCCCAAACCTGACTGACTTCCTCGCAGCTCCTGCGTGGCTGCGGTGGGATGGTGGCAGGAGGCGCACCCGCTCATCGACGCGGCCACCGTGGCAGCCGGCTTGCAGGGCCCCCAGCCCCAGCTCCCACCACCACCGCTGTCCAGACCCCTGCTGACCCCCTGACACATCCCTGGCTCTCCGGCCCCTCAGCGCGTGCACACACCCACCCCTGCGGACAGCCCGCCCCACACCCCGCCGGCTCGGCGCCCGCCGGTCCACACGCCGGGGGCGAGGACTCAGGCCGCCCCACCGCCTCCGGGCGGAGCGCGGCGCGTCGGGACCCGGCGGGGGCGTGGGGCGGGGAGCGCGGGGCCCGGAAGTCGCGGGCGCCCGCGCCGAGCGCTACCTCAATGTACTCCTCTTCATCCAGGACCCGCTGCCGGCCCGTCGCGGCCCCGGCCTCGCCGGCTGCGCGCTTCCTCCGGGGCCGGGACGCCCCGGGTACCAGCGGAGCGCGGGCTGCCGCGCCCGGGGCCGCCATCGCTATCCCAGCAGCGCCCGGGCGGCGCAGGCGCGGGCGGGCGGGGGCGGGGCGCGCCAGGTGCGCAGGCGCCCGAGACAGCCGCCCAATGGGAGAGCCCCGCTCGCCGACGTACTGACGTCACCGCGCCCTGCGCCTCCCGGGAGCTGGGGTCTTCGTGCTCCGGTCACGACTGTCGGGCTGTGGACGCCAGAGGGCGCTGTGGTATGGGCTAGGAGCGTGTGGTCCCGCTAACCCTGAAGAAGTCCAGTTCTGTGAGATCGGAAGGCCTTGAAATTCCAGTTTCTCGCAAGAAGTCACTACAATGGCTTCCCTGGTGGCTCAGGTGGTAAAGCGTCTGCCCGCAATGCGGGAGACCCGGGTTCGATCCCTGGGTCTGGAAGATCCCCTGGCGAAGGGAATGGCAACCCACTCCAGTATTCTTTCCTGGTGAATTCCATGGACAGAGGAGTCTGGTGGGCTACAGTCCACGGGGTTGCAAAGAGTCGGACACGAGTGAGTCCTATCCTACCCTAATCACTATATACGTTTCTATGCTACTAACAAAGACGCACGCTTCAGAAACGTTGGCTATATTTGCGCTTCAAAGCTTTTATTCAAAGTTTATGCCAGAAAAGAAATGTCTGGTCCCTAAATGCCCGAGTTGGCTCCCCAGAAAGCTGATCCTTATTGAAATGGACAAGAAAATTGTTTGAGCATTTTCCAGGAACGATCATTTCTTTCCAAAAGGAGGTTGTAAATTACCTCAAGTAAGTTCTGTCCCAGAAGGATTCAGTACAGGTCAGTGGGAACTCCATAGTATGGTTCGTGCCCTCGTGGAGTGGACTGTGAGATGCAGAGGACCACCCCACAAACAAACAGTGGGCAGGCAGGAGGAAAACGAATCCCACCCGGGGGCATCTTACCCACGGGGCATCTACCAAGGGACATCTACCTATGGGGCACTCGAGCCATTCCCCTGGAAGGGAGTGGTTGCAGACCCAAAGGACAGATAAGCATTGACGACCACGTGGAAGGGGAGAGCGTGTGCAAAGGACCAGGGGGAGGGGAAACAGAGCGCAAAGAGCAGTCAGGTGGGCGCCCAGGCCGGAGGGCCAGGCTGCTTGGAGCTTGTTGGCTATGGGCTGTGGGTCACAGCAAGGAGTTGCCTCTTCGTTCTTGAGCCGTGGGAGCCCTGGGAATGCTACAGGCAGGGGAGAGGCAGGTTCGGACTTGCACCCCAAGTTTATGAGAATGAGTCACAGAGGAATCAGAGTGGGTGCTGGTGGACCAACTGGAGGCAACTGTGACCGCCAAGGCGAGAGGGGGTGGTGGCGCTCATCAGTCGAGGCTAGGGAGAAGGCAAATTCTGGGGTTGTTTGGGGCGGTCATCGCCTTGGCCTGGGCTTCGTGGGTGAGGGAGGGGAGGAGGCAGGGTGCGTGCCACTAGCTCTCTGGCTCATGTGCCTGGGATGCTTGCAGAGCTGCTGGGGACACCAGTGACTAGGGAAGCCCTGGGCTTCCGAATGGAGCTGTCAGAGGGACAGCTGGACCTAACTACCCAGCACAGGGGAGAGGCCTGGGGGCAGGTATAACTGTGGGATGGAGCTGGGACTGGAGGCTGAAGGTGGAAGAGACAGACCAGGGAGCGGATGGAGATGAACGGGAGAGTGAGCTCGGCCTCAAGGACACCTGTGTTCCTGGCAGCTGCAAACTGGCCTGCCCAAGACAGCTGGAGAGAAAGGAAAAACCCGGAGGGCAGCGTAGCAGCTGGTCCCTGGAGCGCAGAGCTCTGGTCAGGGGTGCCCCACACACTGACAAAAAGCCAGTCAGCTGGCAAGGGCTGGGACCAAGGGGTAGGGTGTCCCAGCCTGGGGGGAAGCACCGCAGGCAGGCTGTGCAGTCTCCAGGAATAAGGCCGAGAGTCATGGTCACTTCAGCTCAGTGACAGCTGAAGTGTGCATGCCGTGTGCGTGTCGGTGGGGGCGGCTGAGAGCTGCTGTCCTGCTCGGGGACCCCAAGCGCCCTGTGTCCTCCAGGCTCACCTGCCTTGGAGGGTCCTGGGAGCCACAGCCCTGGCTTTAGACCTTCCATGGAGGGACTGTGCTTCCTGCCAGATGCTGCCCACCCCCTACTCCCTCCAGGACCTGTGAGGAGGCAG
This sequence comes from Antilocapra americana, assembly GCA_007570785.1. Classification (NCBI taxonomy): domain Eukaryota; kingdom Metazoa; phylum Chordata; class Mammalia; order Artiodactyla; family Antilocapridae; genus Antilocapra; species Antilocapra americana. The sequence goes on from ML663582.1 coordinate 1,011,178, forward strand.
AACAGAGTCCCCACACCAGGGGGCGCAGGTGTCAGGTGCCAACTTGGGGATTGAAGCCTTGTCTCCACGCTGTGCTTCACCCTGGGGCAGGTTGGCAGAGGGGACACCAGACACTCTCCACAGGGGGTGGGGGGACCCTCCCCAGTTGAACTGCCCAGGCCCCACAGGGTGACAGAGGCTGGCCGCTGTGACAGAGGCAGACACACCTGCATGGAAACCTCCAGAGTGAGGAATCAAGGACCCCCGCCCCCGAGAAGCAGCTCCCGGAGGCCAGTGCAAGGACCAGGTGCCCGGCCACGATTCATGGGGCCGTCCGCTCCGCTGGGGGCACCCTGGTGCAGGGACTGAGGGCTCACCAGTCCCCACTCCCTGGGAAGAAGAAGAGGGCCAAGTCCCCGCTGGTGTGGCGTGCAGCCATGGAGGACTTCAGCCTGGACTGCCTTCCCCGTGGTTTCAGTAGCTCCTTTGTTTCTTGGGATCCACACAAGACTCACAGGGCTGAGGCGTGGGAAAGGGCCTCCTGGAGGTGACCGCGCCAACCATGTCATTCTAGGGGTCGGGGGCCCAGGCCCCAGATGCAGACACCACCTGGCCAGCCTGGGGAGGGCTGTGGTTGGGTCCTGGGGCCGAGTCCCTGCCGCGGGTGCTGGGTGCCTGTGTTGATAAGCGGCTGCTCGTGCCCCGTGGAGTGGGATGGGGGTGAGGAGGTTGGCCTACTCTGTACCCGAACCCCACCCCGATCTCCCCAGCCCTCCTGACCAGTCGCCCTTGGGAGGGAGGGTGCACAGCGCATGGGACGCCCACGCTCTGGGACCAACCGCAGGGCGGGTACCACCAGTCGCTCGCAGAGGGGCTCCCGCGGTCAGCTCCGCCCCGGGTTGGAGGCTGGCGTCCTCTCCCACTTCCTATGAATGTCCGTCTGTGCGCTCCCCGGGCGGGCCCCAGGAGACGCCGCCACGCCGGCGGTAACTCCGGAGCCGTCAGCAGCCCTCCTTCAGGGGCTTCTTGGGTCCGGACAGGAGCCGCGCAGACGACGCGCGCTTCTGGTGTCGCCACTTGGCCCGGCGGTTCTTGAACCAGACCTGAGGAGGAGGGGCGCTCAGGCGGGCCCAGCGCAGACCTAGGTCCCACGCGGGTCCTAGGTGGACCGGTCCGGTCTTCGGGACTCGAGTGCGGCCGACGGGGGTCTCCGGGCCGCCGCTCCACCGTCTGTCATCCGCAGCCCAGGGCCCGGGACGGAATCCCTCCCTACCCCGCGCCCTCCAGCTGGTGCCCCTCCCTCAGCCTCGCGCTCTTCCGAGCCCCCCGCGGACCCGGGCTGGATTCGTCAGGGGCCGGTGAGGTGTTTAAAAAGAAGGGAACCCGACCTCCGCCGCGGCCCCGCCCCGCCGACCGCCCCTCCGCCCCAGGGGCCTCGGTGTCTCCGCCCGCCGCGCCGAGCGGCTGTCCCGAGGCGGCGGGCACCCACCTCCACGCGCTCCTCGCGCAGGCGGATGCGGCCGGCCAGACGCTCGCGCGTGCCCACGTCGGGGTACTGGTTTTGCACGAAGAGGGCCTCCAGCGCCCGCAGCTGCTCCTCGCTAAAGATGGTGCGGTGACGCCGCGTGCGCCGCGGCGGGCCCGGGACACCCGCGCTTGGCTGCGCCCCGGAGCCCCCGGGGGGCGCGGCCCAGGGCAAGGGCGCCGCGGGTGCCAGCCTCAGCGGCCACGCCAGCCGCGCGCCTGCGGGGTGAGGGCGCGGTGAGCCGCGGGCCAGGGGGCCGGGCTCCCCTCACCCCGCACCCTCGCCCCAGGGCTCTCGCGCGCACCCACACAACCGCGCGCCCCGCGTCCACTCACCCAGCCGCGCGTCCGTCTCCGGGGCCCCGCGGGGGCCGCAACAACAGCAGCAGGCGCAGCGCGCTGCCTCGGGCGCCCCGGGCTCCCCTGGCTCCGAGGAGCTCTGGCTGCCAGGGGCCGGCGGCGGGCGGGCGGCCCGGGCCGTGGGGCTGCGCTCGGGCAGGCCAGAGAGGATGTGCTCGATGGAGAAGAGGCAGGGCCGCACGGGTGCCCCGCGGCCCGTCGCGCCCCTCGCCGCCGCCATGCCGCCCGCCCGCCGCCGCCGCCGCCGCCGCCGCGGGAATATATCCGTCGGCGGGCGGGGGGGTCCGCGCCGTAATCCCCAGGCCGGGCGCCGCGTCCACTCCGGCTAATCCCGCCGCGCGGCCAGGAGCGGGCTAATCCCTGGCGGCGGCGGCGGCGGGAGGGGCAGCGGCGAGCCCCCTGCCCGGAGCCCGTGCCCCCGACCCGCAAGGCTGGCAGGCGCGCGCAGGGCCGCCCCCACGGCCCGCCGGCCCCAGTGCGGCGGACGGAGGACACCCCAACCCAGCAGGCCCTGGGTGCCCGGTCCTGTAGCCACCGTGCCCAGGGCTGGTTCTTCGCCCCCTTCGGTGCCCTACAGGGGCGGAGGAGCGAGACTGGAGAACCCCCCCAGATGGCACAGTGTCCTGAGGTCCGTCCTCAAACGGGGGCCCAGCACCCTGGGCAACCCCGCGGCCCCGCCGCACTCAGCCCAACTGCCCGCTCCCATACTCGTGATCTCGGATCTCAACCGCGGGGAGGAGACGGGGCGCAGGCAGAAAACTGTTTCTGCCCATCCCCAAACCCGCAGCCCGTGCCTTCAGTTATCTGCCTTCTCTCCTGGGTGACGGAGCCCACTGGGCGCCATCGGGAGCGCCACAGAAACGGACTGTCTGCTTTCCTGTGTCCCAGAATCCACCCCCAAACCATTGCTACTCCGGACCCTTCGCAGAGCCAGGCTTCCTGGGAGCTGACTGGTGCCCACACCCCCACTCTTCAGCCCCGCTCAAGGTCATTCAGTCCAACATCGCTGGGACCTCCCCGCACTTTGCCAAACTCCAGGAAGCCTGTCGCACCTTCATGTATGCAGCCTTGGACAGCCAGCCAGGACTCCTGCTTCAGGCCGTCTCCAGACCGCTGAAAAGTTAGTGTGCGGCTCGCAGGACAGGGCCACAGATGGCCTGGCTTCTGCCCCAGCTGGCCCTTCCAGGCTCCAGGAGAGGTTCCTTCAGCTCACCCCACCCCGAACCACGGTTTCCCAATCTCTGATCTCTGAACCGACATCACTGCGACCTAACTCTCAGATGCTCCGTGGGGTCAACCATTTACTGTGTGTGAGGTTAGAACCCTGCTGGGCGGTGGCCTCCGTGAATGGAAGGCACCATGAAGGGGGCAGTACGCAGTCTTGTGCCTCTCCTCCCGCCTCCTCAGAGTCCCTCGTTGACTCCACTCTGGTGTCAGTGAGGACTCTGGACTTCCAGCCACAGAACCCACTGACTCACTGTCACAAAGAGTCCTGACACAGACTGCCCAGGACTCATTAATCTGGAAGCTCCAGGAAGAAGCCACCACTTCTGTGAATGGCCCACCTCGTGGTTTCAAGAGGGCTGCCACCGCCCCAGACCTCCCACCTCCCATGTATCCCTTTGGATCACCTTAGAAACGCCTCCCAGCCAACTTCCCTCACAGAACCAATAGATCAGAGAGGCACCTGGGAGTCAACAACCCATCAAAGTCACTTCCTCAAGGATGGGGGCTCCGGGACCAGTGGCCAGGAAGGCTGGGTCCCGGCTCTTCATTCCTCTCCATCCTCACCCTTGGTGACCTCCTACAACCTCGAAGCTTCAGATGCCACCTCTGCGGCAAGGACTCCCCAGGTGACACCTCTGGCCTGACTGCTCCCTCTGGTCCAGGCTGGCATCTCCCTAAGCACCTGCTGCATGTCCCATTTCAGCACCAAGGACCATTCGGTCACTACGCTTGGGATAGACTCAAGATCCTGCCTGGCACTCCTCACCTTGATAAAAGGGTCACCTACACACCTACCCGCCTAGGTGGACACGCCGTCTCCCCACCTGTCCACCCGGCCCAGTGTGATGCTCTTCAAACCCGTCTGCAAATCTTTACAGGCCTCCCTTCAAGAGGTGAAATCTGATCCCCCTTTTTTGTTTGTGCGCTGGCTTAGTGACTCTCTTCTAACCGCTAGGAGGCAGAAGTGACCCTGTGGTTTCTGAGGCCGGGCCCTACAGCTGGGTCACACAGCTCCACCTCTATCTGGGAAGGCTCCCCACAGCAGCCACAGAGAGGGGACACACGGAGCAGCCCCAGCTGGAGGAGTGGCCCCAGACCTGCGCGGGGCAGCTCTGACGTTGATCCCTTTTACATTTTGTCTCTGATGTAGGTAAAGACCCAACTTGCATTCTTTGCATCTGGATATCTCATTTGTTGAAAAGATCATTCTTTTCCCTGTTGAATTGTCCCCCACCTCCTCCCAGTTGCAAATCAATTGACCATAAATGTGAGGACTTATTTCTGGATTCTGAGTCCTGTTTCATTGATCTACGCATCTACCCATGTTTTTTAACTGCTTTATTATTTATTATTGGCTGCCCTGGGTCTTTGTTGTTTTGCACGGGCTTCTCTCTAGTTGCGTCAAGTGGGGCTTCTTCCTGCAGTGCCTGCTCCTGTTGCGGGGCAAAGGCTGCAGGCACGCGGGCTCCAGTGGTCGGAGCTTGCAGATGTGGTTGCTCCTCGCATGTGGCGTCTCCCTGGACCCAGGGCCAAACCCGTCCCCTGCACTGGCAGGTGGAGTCTTACCCACTGTACCACCAGGGAAGTCCTCGCGCATACCATCTTGATTACTGGAGCTTTGCGGTTGAGGTTGAGATTTGGGGGTTTGAGACTGAGAAGTGTGAGTTCTGCAGCTTTTTCTTCAACATTGACTATTACGGTTCTTGTGAACTTGCATGTGAATTTGAGGACCAGCTCCTCAGTTTATTCGAAGGGACCAGCTGGAATTTTGAAGGAGATTACATTGAATCTGAGGATCCATTTGGGGAGTCGTGCCATCTAAACAACATTAACAATCCATGAACATAGGACTTCTTCCACTTTCTTAGATCATCTGGAATTTCTTTCAGTAGCGTTTGTGATATTCAGAGTACACTTTTTTTTTTTTTTACTTATTTGATTAAAGTTATCCTTCAGCATTTTGTTCTTTTGGGTACTATTGTAAATGGAATGGTTTTATTTCATTTTTGGACTGCTCACTCCAAGTATATAGAAATACAAGTGACTCTGTACATTGATCTTGTATCTTGCAACCTGAAGAATTTGTTTATTCTAATAAATTTTTGTGGATTTAAAAGGTTTTCTACATACAAGATAACAGCATTTGTGAACAGAGACTTAACTTCTTCCTTTACAACAGATGCCTTCTGCTTCATTTTCTTGCCTAAGCTCCCTAGATAGTGTGTGCGTGCTCAGTTGTGTCCAATTCTTGCGACCCCATGGACTGCAGCCTGCCAGGCTCCTCTGTCCATGGGATTCTCTGGGCAAGGATACTGGAGTGGGCTGCCATTTCCTCCTTCAGGGGATTGTCCTGACCCAGGGATCGAACCTGCGTCTGTTGCACCGGCAGGTCCCTGGATAGAACCTCCAGTAAATGGTTGGACAACAATGGGGAGAGTAGGCATTCTCATGCTGTTCCCAATCTTAGAAAGGAGTTGGTCTTCATCACTGGCCAAAAAAAAAGTATCTAGCAATTTACCAATTTAGCAAAGCCTCAAAAGATATTTAAAATGAGTGAGCCGAGTGACACTTCTAGTAATGGTAGTCATTTGCTTTGTAAGTGTTATCCTCCCATGGATAACAACAATGAACTCTGAACAACAGTATATTTAAAAAAAAAGCCTGGGAACATGGGATGTGAACAGGTAGAAACCAGAAGGGGGTCAATCAAGGCTGAGGACCTCAACATCTCTTTTTGAGCAGACACAGCAGAAGCACGGGGTGACTGACTACCGAGGTCTGCACACTGAGAGCCCTGCCTGCTGGGAAGCTGACCAAAAGGGGGACGTGGGTGGTCAACCCGGCAGCAGGACAGAACCGGGGGAGGGAGGCTCAGCAAGAAGGCACGTGGCCAGAGGTCAGTGTCCCAGGAAGCCTCCAGGAGGCCCCGGGATGGACACGGGCTCCAGCTTTGAGTCCCCATGATGCGCGTGGCCTCATCACTGACGCCAACGGTCCCAAGTGGACGCAGCTAATCAGAGGCGCAGGATGGGCAAACCGGGCACTCAAGTGGTCAGCACAGAGCCCCCGCCACCTCCACAATACCATCCACTGGTCCACAGGCGCCCACTTGTCCCCCTTGGTAAATGGCCCGCCGTTCCACCTCGTCACCTGGGTAAACCGTGCCTACACTGAAGCCCACTCTGGTAATTGCATACCTGCCCACCCAGGTGAGTGGCCCAACCAGCCACCCACCTGCCTCCCTGACACCCCTCTGCCCTCAGATCTGCCTGAGCACTGCTCCATGCAGAATGCAGTTCTGCCCACCACCACACCTCACTGATCCTAACACCGCTCTCTGCGCTGGTGCCTGTGCCCACCTGGGCCCCACACCAGCCTTCCGACTCACTTCTGGCCGCCTTCCTGGCCTGACCCCTTCTCTCTGCACACAGATCCAATCACGGCGCTCCCCTGCTTAGGATAAGAGGATCAGCCGCCTCTTCGCGGTGCTTCTCTGGACCCGGGACTCCAACATCTCTGTCCAGCTGCCCCCTCGCCCCCCCCTCCCTGCTGCCCAGGGGGCAGACCAGCTCTGCCAGCGGCCCAGCGCTCTCGGCTGGGTCCTGGGGTTCAGTGAGGCTTCCGCAGAGCGGCCTTCTCTGCTCACCTCACCTGCCCCTGCCCCACCCCCTCCACAGTGTCAGTGGCTCCTGGCCGCCCTCACTTCCATCTCCCTGACTGAAGAGCAGACAAAGTTGCTTCCAGAACTGGTCAAAGCTGGTCAGTGTCAAACGGGGTGGATGGCGGCGGCAGGGCCTCCATGGAGGGAGGAGCACCAGGGGCCAAGGGCAGGGACCTCAGTGCCCAGAAACCACTGGCTTCGGGACAGTCAGAGGCTGGGGCACCAGGCGGGCCCAGGACGACTTTGGGAGTCAGGTCCCAGCACATGCCAACGCGCGGGTAGAGGGGAGTACCGCTCTTCTGCCTTCAGGGAGGGTGGAGGCGGGGGAGGGCCCCGGGCGCCGCTGGGGGAGGCGGGAAGGCGGCCGGGACGGGGTGGGGCGCGCACCCCGCCCCCTCCCGGCCTGGCGGCCAGGCCGTCAAGGCTCCCTGATTGCTTTCTTTCATGCCGGTGCCTTTCTCTGCAAGCGAACGCCTGCTAATGCCTCCTTTATCACGGAATTAGGGGATTTAGCGCCGCTGGCACAAAGGGGCCCTCGATAGCGGCCATAATCAAGCGCCGATCGGGCGATCTCGAGCGGGCCCGGGAAGAAAGCGAGCGCGGGGATTAGCGCCGCGGGGCCGAGATAGCATCGCGCGGCCGCAGGCTGGGGCTGCCGGGGAGGGCCGGCCGCGCCGGGGAGAAAGGCCGGCTTAGCGGCCCGGCGCCGGGGATTCTGAAGCCATTAGCGAGGATTAGCACCGGGTTAATCTGCTTTGGCCGCTCAATTGTCAGCGGGCCGCTCGCGTGGTGGACCTCTCGGTGGCGCGGCCGCGGGACCTCTGCGGTCCAGCACGGGGGCCGGTCTCGATTTCCCCAGCGGTCACTGGGCCAAGCCTGGCCCCTAGTCCCAGAGGGCGGGATGTACCCCTCGGTCCTTCAAACCAACGGACTTCGCGTGCACTTGGCCCAGAAGGTGGAAGTGGGGCCCCGCTCTTGGCTGCAGCCAGTGCTGCGGATCAGGGAGCACTGGCCCCTGCCCATCCGCGAGGTCCCCGCCCTTCCGGCTGGCCCTCAACTGTGGCTCCACAGCAAGGCACACCCTCCCCACCCCGCAAGGCCAGGAGGCCGGTCCTGCGGACCAAAGGGAGGCTGCCCGAGGCCAGCAAGGAGCCCCTGTCTGCAGATCCTCCGTCCCTCCCGAGGTCCCATCCCAGGATACGGACCCCAGCCCCGGCGGACGCGGTCTCACCGGCTGCCTCCCCAACCCCAATCTTCAGCTCCCTCACTGAGGGGGCGAGGGTGGGGGCTGTGCAGACCTGAGTCTCACAGGTCCCAGGCGGGCTCTCTGTCTGCCTGGGCTTTCCCATCTGAGGAACGTGGCTGGCCGAAAGGAGGAATGGTGCTGGCAGCAGGCCCACTGTGCGGGTGTGCTCCCAGCGTTCACTGCTGTTTGCTGGAGGGGCGCGCCCCCGGCCCCACCAACGACGGGCTCCGGGGGTGGGGGGCTCGGCGGGGTGCCCCCGCACCACCAGGCTGCCCCGGCCTGCTCCTCCATGGGGATGGGGCATGGGCCCCGCGCCCGACTCGAGCCCGCGGGTGGAAGCAGGTGCCCGGACCGGAGCTGGCCAGCAGCAGGGAGGCTGGCGGCCCTCGCGGCCTCATCCCGTGACCCCGTCTCCGGTCCTGCGGCTGGCGCTGGAGACTCGGGAGCCAAAGGTTGCGCGGGAGGGAGACACGGGCGCGAGCCCCGGGCCAGCGCGTCAGGGGCGCCCATGGCGGCGTCCAGCGTGAGCGGCGGGTGGTCGGGAAGGGTGGGCGATGGCGGTGGCGCCGGACAGGCGCCGAGAGTCGGGAGGGGGGAAGCCCCGGCGGTGCGGCCCGAAGGCACGGGCCTGGCGGCGAGGGCCGCGTATGCGCACGCGCCGGCCTGCGCCATCCGCGCGCGCCGGCCGACTCCGGCGGCCCCGCCCTCACCAGCCTCGGCCCCGCCCCGAGGGCGCTCCGGGCCGGCGCGTCGCTCCCGCGTCGCCCGAGCCTGGGCCTGGAAGGCTTCTTTGGTGTCTCCGGGCCTCCGGTCCGACCTTCAGCCGACGGCCCGCGGGCGCAGCCCCTTCCCGGGTCACAGCCCCGGGGGCGTGTGTGTGTGTGGGCCCCTGGGCCGGGAGGACCGCGGCCAGAGGCGGGGCTCCTGGAGAGTGGCCGCGGGCCGACCGGCGGCGGGTCCGAGAGCTTGAGCCCGAGGCCGGTTTTCAGTCGGGGGTTGGGCGGCGGGCCGCCGCAGGCATCTAAGCAGAGGGCCCGGGATGGCCCGTGCCCGGAGGTCACCTCGGGAGACAGCCACTCCTCTGGCCGACTGGGGTCTCAGGTCCAGGCCCGGCCAGTGGGGGAATAAATGGGTGTGGCGGACCCGGCCGAAAAAAACCAAAGTGACAACGGTTGTGTGCGTCTGTGTGTGTGGGTCAGGGCCTGGCCCAGTCTGCGCAGAGGAGGTTGTTCTCGGATAGTCAGGTGGGCGTGGAAGGAGGTGAGCTACCAGGCCACGGTCAGGGGCCGCCGTGTTTTCCTTGGGTCACCCGCTTGGTCGGCCTAGGCCACGTCTGTCCGCGGTCCTAGCTGTTCTCTGTGGTCCTCCCGCGGTCCTTTGCGGCCACATCTCTGCCGTGGACGCCTCTCTCTCTTTGGCCCTGTTCCCAGATCTTGAGGCAGATCCTCAGACCCCCGGATTCTGTGCAGGGAATCTTAGAACACGTAGGAAGTAGAATATCAGTGAGGAAAGTACTCTGGCATCCTCAGCTCTGATTGTTTCCTGTGAAGGCTGAGGACAACCTGAAACACAGAATTCTCTTTGTTGGCTAAAAGGGGAGAGACCCGTTTGGCGCGATTCTGTGTGTCTACTAAGCTCTGATTGCCATTCATCAGCTACACAAGGACATGGAAAAACCCAGGGGATGCCTGTAGGGTAGTGGGAGAGGTGAGGGTTCAAAGAAGTCAGGCAGGGGGCCCTGCCTAGAGGCGGGGTAGGACACCCCTCCTAGCCACACAGTAGTGAGATGTGGCTGGGTGTTGGCCAAGACCTGCCCCAGGAGCAGCCACCATCTCACCCTTTGCTCCCTTGGCCTTTCTCTGAGCACATTTCCTGATGACCCCAGGCTCAAGAGGATGCCAGGTGGTGAAGGTTGCATAATGCTGAGTGGCTTCCAGCTGGGCTCAGACATTTCTGGCTGTGGGCCGGATACCCTGACCCAGAGTCTGCACTCAGCTCACAACTCCTCTGATAATGCAGGCACAGCTGCCCCCAGGGTTCTCCCCGGCCCTGGCCTGTGTGTCCAGGTTGGCTAGGGTGGGGTGGGGGAGAACCACACTGGAAGTGGTTTTTCACTGCTCAAAGTTCTGCCCACGTCATTCTGCCCCTTGGCCCAGTGCTGCAAGGGCAATGTCCCCTGCCATCGGTTTCCTCCCTGCAGCTCACAATCTTGATTAAGTACACTGGGCTCTCTGCGGACACCTGCCTGCCTTTTCTAGCCACTCTCCACCAGCTCACTTCCCACCGGCTTTGCTGACATTGTCTCAGACGGTGCCCCACCCCCCTACCCCAGCCCCGCTTCCCTCAGGTCTCGGCTGCAGAACTTAGGCGTCCACTAATCGCAGCTTCTGTCAACAGGTGGTCGGTGGGGGTAGGTGGCTTCCCCAGGCTCACAGCCCCAGGGGACTCGGGCCCAACTCCACCAACTTTTGTGGCTGGGCTCCCTGCTGTCCACCTTGTTCTATGGCACAGGCGAGGTGGCCCTGCCCCTCCTGGGTATAGGTCCCAGCTCCGGCTCAGTGCAGCCCAGCCCCTTCCTAATGAAAGGAGGTGGGGTGCTGGTAGGCCATCTGTGAGCAGATGCCACTCCTAGAGGTATTTCGGGGTGGAGTCCCCTCAAGGCAGCTCTGGGGCTCCAGCAGGGCCCTGCTAAGTCTCCCCAAGGGCGCCCTCTGCAGGGCGTGTTCTAAGCACCCTGTAGGTACTAGTAGCCGGCGGGGCTGGGGTCTCATTTCACAGTTGGGAAGTGGAGTTTAGGTGGCTTGCCCCAGCCTGTGAGCAGTCAAGCGTTGTTGCCAGGCCCTTTCTCCTCCCTCTCCCGTGAGGAGAGAGCACACTGTTTGGTCCTTGCACCCCTCAAACCCACCGTTGGCTCCAGGTGCTATGGGGGCTCTCCCCTGAAGGGAACAGCTCCAGGAGTGAGACTTGCTGCTAGTTAAGCCAAGTACTCTGTGTGGCTTTTGCTGCGGAGTCACTTGGACCAGAAGGTCCCTCTGCCCCCGCACAGCCTTGGGCACCTCCTCCACTTGGCTTGCAGGTGGTTTCCAGCCAGATCTGGCCCAGGGGGAAGGTGGGCTCCAGCAAGGGGGACACCTTACTGAGGTTCAGTGCTGTGGGGTGAGGGCCCCAAGTCCCCACTACCTCCCAGCCTTGGTGAAGCATTAAGCATCTCCTGCTCAGTCTCAGGGCACCAGAAATGGTCACCCCAAAGCAGTTCCCCGTGAGCAGACCACCAGGAAACCATGAGGGAGTGAGGTGGGCCAGGCCCCAGGCTGCAGGGTGGACAAGAGCCTGAGAGCCCCTTCCCCAGGCCCGACCACCTGCTGCCCGCCGGGCGACCCTCCAGTGCCCCTGCAGGATCTTGCCTCCTGGTCACAAGCAAGGCCTGGTGCCAGGCATCCCAGGGGTTGGCACCATGCCACAGCTCGCTTACCCAGCAGCCCACGTGGCCCCCGGCAGTGTCCTCAGTGAAGGCCTGCCCTTGGCAGAGGCGTGGGCACCACTGCCCACCCACACGTGGGCTCACAACAGGGACAGGAGGCTGCAACAGGATCCGGTTTATTGCCTTGGAAGGGTGGTCCTGAGAGTGGCAGGTGCCACCCTGTCCCGGGCGGAGGGAGGGCCCGAGGGCCATTAAGGCCAGTGGCGGGAAAAGCGGGGGCTACGCAGCCCCTGGAATGCAGTGAGGCCAGGCTGAGGCCCGGAGGCAGCTGTGGTGGGCCGGGGCACTGCCCCTGCTGCCCAGGGTGGAAGGCACCGGGCTGGGATGTGACCCCGGCCACACGGGCACCCCGGGAAGTGGGGCACAGGGTCACAGGACACAAAACATGAAACACAGGCACACAAGTAAGCACATGGACAAGTGGGCACAGATTCGCAGGCCAGAGAGACACCCAGTCTCAGCTGGACAGACACTGATGGTGTACAGACCACAGAGAGCGTGTGGACCCCACGGCCACCGGGGACCCCCGGGCCATGGACTACGGGGGACAGGGAGGGGCCTTTTGGCACGACTGCACTGGAATTCTAAGAAGGGGCGCTGGGGGCAGCCCGCGTGCAGACACTGGGGCTCAGTCCGTCTTCCACACTTTGTTGAGAAGCTTTACCACCTCGTCATAGATGATGAACACGATGGCCACATCCAGGCAGACCCGGCCGAGGCGTGGGACAGTGCCCTTGTAGAATCTGGGGAGGGAGGCGGTGGAAGGGCAGGTGAAGGCACGCTCTGGACAGGGCAGAGATGAGGGGTGGGGGGTGTTGGGGGAGGGGGTAGTCAGAGATTGAGGAAGCCAGAGCGGAACCTTTGGGGGATGCCCAGAGTTAGGGCACCGGGGTGCGGGTGGCCAGGGAGGAAGGTGGGGAGGGCCTGGGGTGCAGAAGGCAGCACTGCCCCTCGCCCACTCACGCCTTGAGTCCCTCGTTCCTCAGGATCTGCAGGCCGCAGTCCCATGTATTCCGGTACTTGTGGGCTTCCAGTCCCTGCAGGACGCCAACAGCCAGGAGCCTCCGTAACCGGCCCCGCCCAGGCCCCGCCCCAGGCCCGCCCAGGCCCCGCCCCCACCTGCATCCGGGTCTTGATCACATCCAGTGGAGTGTTCCCGAAGACACTGGCGGCACCCGCGATGGCTCCGAAGACACCAGTGATCAGCGGGTTCATGGGCTTGTTGGGGTTGTCCCCTGGATAGGGGTGAGGGCTAGGGTCAGACCGGAACAGCGGGCGAGGGCAGGGCTCCAGACTTGGAGGTGGGGTCTTGGGGCGCAAACACACCTCGGTACCAGTTGCGCAGGGAGGTCATGACGAAGAAGCGGATGGCCTGGTTGGATCCCTGCTTCAGCACGGTTGCCGTGAGGCCTTGGTACGTGCCTTTCAGCCCTGGGGCAAGCAGGCACGGCCGTCACACCGACGGCCTCGCGGACCGACGCAGGAGAGCCAAGGCAGGAAGCGCCAGTGGCGGCCCTGCATAGCCTGGCCCAGGTCCCTGACCCCATCAGAGGGCAAGGTCGAGCAGCTCACCTTGTTCCCGCACGATCTCCCTGACCCCGTGGAAGAATCCTCGGTATTTGGGGCTGGCAGAAGTCTGGTCATGGATGAATTTCACCTGAGGAAGAGTGGGCGAGGCGCTGGCTCCCAGGGGTCAGGGCACGGGCGCACCTGGTCGCCTTACGGAGGAGCCTCTGTCCTTATGTTTCCGTTATGTTTACTAGTTTTTCAAACAACTTAGGCAGCAGACACGTGTTACCTTGTTTTGTGCTCTTAGGCTTTTTTAAGGTAGTGTTACCTTCCCACTGCCTCGAGGATAGAGTCCCGTCCCCTGCCCACCTCGACGGTCTCCGCGGGGCACGATGCCACCACGCCACCCTGCCGCCCCAGTGCTGCCTCGCGCCTCGTCTCCTACGGGGCCCTGCCCACCTTGATGGTCTCCATGGGGCACACGACCACCACGGCCTCGGCCACCCCGGCGCCCAGGCCGCACAGCAGCCCGCGCGTACTGTCCAGCCGTCCCTGGGCGTCCCGCATGTGGTTGCTGAGAAATTCGAACGTCCCGAACCTGGGGTGGGAGGCTGAGGCGTGAGACGGGCCGCCGCGGGGCCGGGGCTCGCTCCCTCCCTCCCGCGGCCCGAGCCGCCTACCTGACGGCCGCCTTGGGGATGGAGCCGTAGAGCAGGGAGCTGAGGCCGCGGTACAGGCCCAGGACGCCATGGCTGCGGACCGTCTGCCGTACGCAGTCCCCTGGGGGAGGGGGCGGTCAGCGACCCCGCTGGCCCCCGCCGGCCCGCCCGCCGCGGCCGGCCACCCCCACTCACCGATGCCCCGGTAGCGCGGCGGGTGCGAGCGCTCGTCCAGCTGCAGCTGCGTCTTCACGTACTCGGTGGGGAAGGTGATGCAGATTTCGATGCCGCCCGCCAGGCCGCCTGCGGGTAGAGACCGGGACCAGACGGCGCTGAGGCCCCTCCCCGCCCGGACTATGCCCGCCGCCCGGGGACTGCGCCCGCGCTGCCCCCTCCCCGCGGTCCCGGCCGGGCGCCCCGGGGGCCGCGCAGCGGAGGTCGCGCCCGCCCGGAAGCGCGGGGGAGCCGGGCCCCCGGGCCCGCCCAGAGGCACAGTGGGGTCGGGGTCCGAGTGCGCGGTGCGCGCGCCCCACCTGCCAGGATCGCCTTCCCCGGGTGAGTGAGTGCGGCCTTCCCGGGCGCGGGCGCGGCGGCCGCCAGAGCGCGGGGTGCGGCCATGGCGGGCGGAGGGCGGGGCGGGGGCCCGGCGGCGGCGGTGGCCTCGGGTCCGAGCTCTCACGCTCGGTCGCGGCGGCGGCGGCGCCTGTTATGGGCCGGGGCGGAGCCGCCACTTCGGCCCAGAACTCCGCCCCTCATGGTCCGAGCCCGGCCCCGCCCCCAGGCCCGCCCCGAGCCCGCGGGAACTTGTGGCCGGGAGGCCCTGCGGCCCAGCCAATGGCCGCGCGGCTCGGTCCGGCCCCGCCCGAGGTCCCGCCCCCGGCCGGGCGTCCCCGCGGCTCAGCCAATGGTCCCGCGGCACGGCACGGCCCCTCCCCGATGCCCCGCCCCCTGCCAGACGTCCCCGCGGCTCAGCCAATGGCCGCGCGGCCCGGCCCGGCCCCGCCCCGAGGGCCCGGAGGGCGGGGCGCCCCTCACCCGGCTCGCCGCGCTGTCGCGGCGCCCCCAGGACTCTGCGCTCCCAGCGGCGCGCACGGGGGGTTCAGGATCCCGGCACGCGCTGCTCGCGGGCCACCCCCCTCCCGGCCCCGAGAATTCCCCGCAGCGCTTCGGGCCTCGCGCGGAAGCGGCGACTCGCCAACTTTCATTTAACGTGCGGGGCTCACGCACTGCCCAGCGGGTCCGCAACGTGACCCGGAGGGGCAGCTCCTCCGGCGCGGAGCGTGCAGGGCGCCCTGCCCCTGCGCCCGGGAGTCCTCCCGCTCCACTGCCCAGGAGGGCGGACTCCAGCCAGAAGGCCCCGGGAGGTGGACTCCGAAGTCCACCTCCCACGGTTGCTTCGAGCAGTCCGTGGCCGTCCCTGGCTCTCGCGGGGCCACCACTCACTGTACCCAAGCAAAATGAACTACGCCCGGGCGGCCCCCGCCCCCCAACCCCAACCCCGGCTTCTCTGTGCTTCCTGATCACGCGCTCCTTGTGGAGATTAGGGGCCCGTAGAGGGCGAAGCTGAGCCCGGGAGCCAGGGGGAGAGCCGGCGGGCCGCGCCTGCTGCGGGAGGGAGAGGCCCGGGTGGTGAGCAGAGCTCCTGATGCCCCCGAGCGGTCAGGGGCCCAAGGAGCAGGGTGTCAGGCCAGCCCTGAGCACACAGAAGCCGCATGAACACGGGACTTGTTGTTGTGGGGCCCCACCCAGGCACATACTTAGCCCAGCCGGCTGGGTCCAGGCATGCCCGTCAAAATGGTAAGAAACAGACTGACCTTCCTGCGGGGATGGAGGACATGCGGTGGGAGGCCTGAGGTGCGCGGGCTGCCTGCCCACACACCTGGCTGCTGTCCCTCCTGCAGCCTCTGTGCAGGGGACACACCGCTCTGTCTGCCGAGGTCACGCCGCCAGAACAAAGCTATCGAAGCCTCATTTCGCGAGGGCGCCAGCCGGGGCCAGAACATTGGCACTTGCAGCTGGGCAGCTGCTGGGCACGAGGGTCAGCGACCCTGGAGCACTGACCCCTTCCACAGTGGGAGGCCTGCCCCACCTGGAGCCCAGCTACGGGGGGGGGCAGGGTCAACAGCTTCCCTACTGTCCTCCCCCCCGGGACAGGGGACTAGGGGCTACCAGCTGCCACCTACCACCAGGAGTGGGGTGGGGCTTCAGGCTCCCTGGGACACCCAGTCTGTCCATCTGCGAAGAGGGGGGAGTGCGGAGCGCCTGCCAGGGCCAGGCAGTGAGCACGCAGCCTGCGCGAGAGGGAGAGCTGAGGACGAACCCCCCGGGGTACTGACCATGAACTCTGTAACCAAGCAGAGACGGGGTGGTGGCCTGATAAACGCCAGCCTCCACTGTGGTCTTGGGCCTTCAAGCGGACACTAGGCCACCAGGGCACTGGAGCAGCGGCCTTTGACCAGGGGTCATGAGTGCAGGCGAGTTCTCTGGACAGAACAGCACTTCCTGCCTTCAGCCAGCCCAGGCCACCCAGCCCTCCTGAGACGTCACCTGGGTGGGCGGGACGGGTTAGGTCCGGCTGAGTGGACACATACCGTGTTCTCGGGTCAACAGCAACTGTGTGTCTGGGACACACACCCACCCGGTGAGAAGACTCACATGTCCGGCACGTGCCCAGGTCTGGGAGGGAGCCGGCTGCCAGAGCAGAGCCAGCCCTGCCCTTCCTCCATGGAGGCTGTGCCCACGGCACCCTCAAGTGAGCTGGCGCGGGGGGTTGTTCCCAGAGGGTGGACCGTCACCAGGCGGGAGGCCTGGGGCCTGGGTCGCCCCTGGCAAAGGGGGGGGCCTGGCCTTCTTGTTGGGGCCTCTCAGTACTGTCGTCGGCCTGGCTGACCCTCAGCTCATCCCAGACCAGCTCCTGTTCTGCTTTTCAGCCGGTTTCCCTTTAGTCTCCACGATCGCTGTTCCTGACGTTCCTGACGTTCAGGAACCCTGTTCCTGACGTTCAAGCCCCAGAGCAAACAGTCCACCTGGGCTCCGGTCACCCCACCGCCCATCCACGTGCACACAGGGTTGGCTGCCCCCACCCACCACTATCAGCACCAAGCCCTCACCTCCGGCCCCGCACGAACAGCGTCCCACTGCAGTGACCCCTCTTGGAACACTGGGTGAGTCCTTCCGGCCCCTGGATTTCTCCCTGAGTTGCCTTGACAGTCCCGCTGTGTGACGCACTCCGGCCCCGACTCTGCACACCCCCTCCAAACACTGCCCCCATCTGTCAACATCGCTGAATGCGGATTGGACCCAAGGCTTTTCTGTTTTGCCCACTGATAATCACCTTCTGGAATAACGCCCGCCACGCAGTAGGGGCTGGAACATTTGCTGAACGGTGAGCATCTCACTTACGAGTCATGGGATAGCTTAAACACCCTCCCTGGTTGCTCTACAATTCGTTTCTAGGACTTCTGCACAGCAGGAAAGCGCCTGTCACTGGACCTTGGTAGTGTCCAGCTGCACAGGCCCTGAGGTCTGCGACTCATTAAGGCCCCTCCAGCCTCGTGCCCCTGTTGCTGGGGGGGAGGCTGGGGCTTGGGGTCGCCTCTCCAGACTGCCCAGACCAGGCCCCCCCCGCGTGACCACAGCCTCATGGTGGCCCATCACACCAGGCACACACACCGCAGCATCTCCCGGCCATCTGTCCAACGCTGAGTCCAAGCACAGCACCCGCAGGAAGGCCCACCCTCCAAAAGGTCCTGGGTCCCCCTCCTGGAGTCGTGTGAGGCCCCTGGCCCCAGGGCCCCAGGGGGTGGCTGTGGCTCTCATCGCCTACCGGGTGGTCACAGCATGTCACTCAAAGGTGGTCCCAAGTGTGGCCCCTGGGCACTGACCGGGCTTCTGAAGGTCCAAGGAGCCAAGAGAAGGGAGGGCACCTCGAAAGCCCAGTCCTGACCAGCGACGGGGCACAGGCTGGCTCAGCCACCCACCCGCCTGCCACATGACCCCGTGCCTGCAGCCATGAGGTGCCGGCTCCGCACTCAGCAACGTGGGCTCCGGCCAGAGGGGGCCCTGGATGGCCACGTGGAGACAGGCTGCACGATGTTGGGGGATGGAGCCCCTCGCTAACCCGCAGGCTGGGCAGGCGGTGGAGACGGTGCCAAGGAGCGCCCTGAGCCTGCAGGCTCGGCCCGCGGGTGGGGCTGGGTGCAGGGTCTGCGCTGGCAATGGTCTGAATGTGCTTGTGCCCCAGCCCGGCCGCCCACAGACGCGCCAGCAGGAAGCCGAGAAAGAGCCCCTTGTCCTCTTATTTTTTTAGAGCTATGTTTTATTCTGCAGAAATGTTTGGGACTTCAAGTCTGGAGATGGCGTCCCAAGAAACTCAGAGCTGCTGCAAGCAGGCAAGGGCAGGGAGCCGGGTCAGCATCTGGAATAAGGGCGGGGGCAGGGGGCGGGGTCGGCATCTGGAACGAGGGCGGGGGCAGGGGGCGGGGTCGGCATCTGGAACGAGGGCGGGGAGGCTGAACGGTGAGAGATCCCTGTGGGTTAAAGAGAGCCAGATAACCAAGGTAGGGAATTTGGCCAGCACTTTTCCACACGTGGTAAGATACAAGAGCCTGGAGCTCCTTGCCCCTGGGCAGGAGGAGGCTTCCGCTCCAAAGGCTCCCGTGGGGCCACTGGGCTGCCGGTCGCGGGGTGATCTGGAGGGCCCCCCACCAGCACAGCCTCCCCACTCCCTGCCCTAGAGGCAGGGAGCACATGGAAAAGGCATGGTCTCTGCTCGTGTTTTCTGCGTGGGGTGTCACCAGCACCCTGGGGACCCTTGTGGGCACCTGTGTGTACACACACACGGGGCACACGCACACACACGCTCACACATATACACATACACAGATGGGGCCGCGCTGTCGTCTTCCTCTGTTCATTCTGCACGGCAGAGCAGGTGGACTCCGGACACCTACGCTGTTTTAACTCAAGTCTCGCCGTTGAAGGGATGCTTGGTTCTCACGCTTTAGTACACGAGGCTTCAGACGTTCGCTGATGCGGAGCTGCCGCACGTCTTCTGAAGCGTTTCCCACGCGTAGGACCCCTGGCAGAGGGCTGCACGACCGGCTTCTGTGCTCAGCAGACACCAGCGAGCTGACTCCACCTGAGACGCTGCTTCACGCGTGGGCAGCATGTGTACACCAAAGCATGCGTGCTCCGCCCTGTGACCCAGGGACTGCAGCCCACCAGGCTCCTCGGGCCATGGGATTCTCCAAGCAGGGATACTGGAGCGGGTTGCTGTCTCCCTCTCCTGGGGATTTTCCTGACCCAGGGATCAAACCCGCATCTGCAACATCAGCGGTGGATGCTTCACCACCGAGCCACCGGGGAAGCCTCTGCCTGCTGGTGAGTTCCCTGCCCTGAAGACGACGCCTGGAGCTGCTGAACCGAATGGGCGTCCCCGGCCGGCAGCCACGTCTGGTCTCATCACGCCTCCTCGGTCTGCAACAGCCCGGCCTCCCGCCTCCGGAGGAACCGGTCGCAGTCCCGGCGGCCACATCTGGCGGGGCCCAGAGGTCAAGTCCAGTAAGAGTCGGAGCTCTTTGTGAACCACTTTGCTTTCCTTGGATAACAGCCTTTACACAAACGTACCTGAGTGCTTTATCAAGAACTCCGTCCTTTCAAGGGCTGGGTGGCCCTCTCTGTGAGTCTCTGCTCCCCACTGACCCATCACGCGGTCTGCCAGGGCAGGCCTGGCTCTTACGAACGGGGGTCTTGCTTCCTTCCACGTTCTCTCATGTGGTCGTGACGAGCTCATCACTTGCGTGGCGTTTCCGTCTGGTTCCCTTGGAGCCTTGCTGTGTAGCTTCTCCCGAAGAGGATGTGTTCACCTCTCGCAGAAATCCGAGGGGGGAGGGCACTGCCTCTCAGCAGCCCTTTTAAAGTGAGAGTTCTCAGACATCCCTGGAGGTCCAGTGGGTGAGAGTCCACCTGGCGATGCCGGGGACACTGGCCTGACCCCTGGTGCCGCTGGGGGCTCAGCCCGTGTGCCCCAGCTACTGAGCCCGCATGGAGAGCCGGGGCCGCGAAGGGAAGCATCACGATGAGAAGGCCTCGGGCCGTGACAGGCGAGTAGTCCGCACTCACCACGACCAGCATCCTCACTCACGGTTAGACAGCGGCCCCCGCTCACGGCTAGTCCCCACTGGCCCCGACTGGAGAGGAGTCCCCACTCAGAATCGCGAGGCGCCTCCAGTCAACACGACTACAGAAAGGTCGTGCACAGCAATGAAGACCCAGTGCAGCCAGAGATAAGTCAATTATTTAAAAAGATAAACTGAAACTGGAACTGGAGGATTTTTTAGACTGACTTTTTGCTAAAGCCCACCCGAAGGCAGGTTCGCCAGGGCCTCTGCCCCCAGCCCAGCACCGGGTTGCCCAGCGCGCCCTGGGTGCGCCTCGTCCAGCCTCTGGGCACAGGGCTGGCCGGGCCCGCCGCAGCTGTGCTCACCGCCGGGCTGAGCAGGGGCACCTCTGTCCCCTGTGTGTCCATCCCTCTGCCTTCCCGGGCTGCTCTGCGCACCTGGGGCTCACTGATGAGCTCCACACATCCCACCTCCATCCCACGTTCTCCAGTGACAGGCCTGCGGGCATCCTGTCTGCCCACAAAGAAAGCCACACCTGTGAGTCTGTTGGCCACAGAGAGCCACAGGGATG
The DNA here is from genome assembly GCA_007570785.1 of Antilocapra americana. NCBI lineage: Eukaryota > Metazoa > Chordata > Mammalia > Artiodactyla > Antilocapridae > Antilocapra > Antilocapra americana. The sequence goes on from ML663582.1 coordinate 1,031,517, forward strand.
GCAGATTCCTGCGGGTCCTGGAAGGGCCGGCGGGTCCAGGGAGGTGGTACACAGTCGGGATCCTTTCAGCACCCTTCGTACAAAGTGTCCACAGGCAGACACCCACTCAAGGAGGCCGGCCAGAGGCAGGACGGAGTACCCTGGGCACCCCAGCACCGGCAGGCAGCATTCAACCCGGGTGTATGCGTCCACTCAAGCATAAGCTCTTGGTCCGTGATCTACTGTATGGCACTTCCGAGTCCACACACACACAGCCCTAAGCACAGCCCACAGGCCCCTTAGAGCAGGATGTGGCACACAGGACCACCAGAGTCTGTCTGACCCAGAGTCTCTGATACTGCACGCCTGGGCGCTGAACACGTGTGTGCGCTCAGCCCTCTCCGACCCCATGGACGGGAGTCCACAGGCTCCTCTGCCCATGGCGTTTTTCACACAATCATACTGGGGTGAGTTGCCATTTCCTGCTCCAGAAGATCTTCCCAATCCAGGGATCAAACCTGAGTCTCCTGCCTCTCCTGCATTGGCAGGCGGATTCTTGACCCAGATAACCACGATGGTGTGCTCACTCACTTAGAGCCAGACATCCTGGAGTGTGAAGTCAAGTGGGCCTTAGGAAGCATCACCACAAACAAAGCTAGTGGAGGTGATGGAATTCCAACTGAGCTATTTCAAATCATAAAAGATGATGCTGTGAAAGTGTTGCACTCAATATGCCAGCAAGTTTGGAAAACTCAGCAGTGGCCACAGAACTGGAAAAGGTCAGTTTTCATTCCATTCTCAAAGAAGGCAATGCCAAAGAATGTTCAGACTACTACACAATTGCACTCATCTCACACACTGGTAAAGTAACACTCAAAATTCTCCAAGTCAGGTTTTAATAGTACATGAACCAAGAGCTTACAGACATACAAGCTGGGTTTAGAAAAGGCGGATCAAATTGCCAACATTTGTTGGATCGTGGAAAAAGCAAGAGAATTCCAGAAAAACATCTGCTTCACTGACTACGCCAAGACCTCTGACTGTGTGGGTCACAACAAACTGGAAAATTCTTCAGGAGATGGGCATATCAGACCACCTGACCTGTCTCCTGAGAAATCTGTATGCAGGTCAAGAAGCAATAGTTAGAACTGGACATGGAACAACTATTTCAAAGTTGGGAAAACAGTATGATCAAGCTGGGTATTGTCATTCTACCTATTTAACTCACATACAGAGTACATCATGTGGAATGCCAGGTGGACGAATCACAAACTGGAATCAAGATCGCTGGCAGAAATATCAGTAACCTCAGATATGAAGATGACACCACTCTAATGACAGAAAGTGAAGAGGAAATAAAGAGCCTCTTGTTGAGCACGGAAGAGGAGAGTGAAAAAGCTGGTTTCAAACTCAGCATTCAAAAAACTAACATCATGGCATCCATCCAGTCCCATCACTTCATAGCAAATATAAGTGGAAAAAGTGGAAGCAGTGACAGATTTTATTTTCTTGGGCTCCAAATTCACTGTGGACGGTGACTGCAGCCATGAAATGAAAAGACGCTTGCTGCTTGGATGGAAAGCTATGTCAAACCTAGAGGGCATACTAAAAGGCAGAGACGTCACCTTGCTGGCAAAGGTCTGTAAAAGTCAAAACTATGTTTTTCGCACTGGTCGTGTACAGATGTGAGAGTTGGACCATAAAGAAACTGAGCGCTGAAGAACTGATGCTTTTGAACTGTGGTGTTGGAGAAGACTCCTGAGAGTCCCCTGGACTGCAAGGAGATCCAACCAGTCCATCCTACGGGAGATCAGTCCTGGGTGTTCACTGGAAGGACTGATGCTGAAGCTGAAGCTCCAGTACTTTGGCCACCTGATGCGAAGAGCTGACTCACTGGAAAAGACCCTGATGCTGGGAAGGATTGAAGGCGGGAGGAGAAGGGGACGACGGAGGATGAGATGGCTGGATGGCGTCACCCACTCGATGGACGTGAGGTTGAGTAAACTCCAGGAGATGGTGAAGGACAGGGAAGCTTGATGTACTGTGGTCCACAGGGTCCCAGAGAGTCGGACACGACTGAGTGACTGAACGGCAGCTGACAGTGACTTTAGAGTGAGGGGGACGGTGTGATGAGGCTGGGGGTGGGGACACAGAGGGGGAGGGGGAAGGGGCCTGCAGGAGGGGGGGGGCAGTGGGCCCCCAGAGTACCCGGCTGAGTGAGCCTGAGGTCAGGGGCTGACGGGCAGGTGACCCTGCACCTAACCGCGTGGTGGTCTCTGTTGGAGGCTCAGCGACTCGCTGACCCACTGCCCACCAAGAGCAACAAGACTTCTGCCAGGCCCCCCAGGTCCTGCCCCGCTCTGGGCTCCAGGGCACTCTGCCCAGCCCCCTCCCCAGCTCTGCTCTCCTGGATCCACGCGGGCTGCCAAGGCAGGCAGCAGACAGGACCCCATGACTGCGAGACAGTTGACCATGGCAGAGGCCCAAGCCGTTCAAGGTCACGCTGGGGACAGGAGCCAGCTGGGAGGACTGGAGGAAGGGGGGGCAGGACGTGAGGGGCCAGCTGTGCCCCTCAGGACATCGTGTGGGCTGGTGCCATCCTTGACATTCCGGGGAGACACTAGAGGCAGAGGATCCGAGACACGCCCCAGGGGTCGGGGAGGCCATCTGGAGGGGACGGGAGTGAACCTGGGGGACAGTGGGTCTGGCTGGACTGACAGGAGGGGGTCCCGCTTCAAGGGACCGCCACCCTCTGGGCCTGCTGAAGGGGAGAACGAAGGGACTCAGGCCCTCCCTTGCAGACCACAGCAGCTACGCGGGTGAAGAGGCTGTTCGGGCCGGGGCTGGCACCTGCAGGCCTTGGCCTGTGCCACCCTGTGCGCCCGCCCCCCCCGTCCTGGTGGCCCCCAGCGCAGGTACCCGCTGGGCAGTCGCGCCCAGCTATGCCCTGTGCTTCTGGCTGATGCACCACCCAGAGTCCCTGGAGCAGAATCAGCCGTAAAGATCCACTCTCCTGTCCTGGCGCCCGACAGACTCCTCGGGGACAGCGTTCCCCTCTCAGGCCTTGTACGTGCGCACCTCTCTGGCGGGCTTCAGGGACAAAGCCCACGGAGCCTCTCCCTTCTGGGCTGCCCAGATGACCCGGGGACACCTAACGCAGTTCTCAGCTCAAAGAGCGTAAGCTCACAGTGCACCTACAGGCACTCCGCCGTCTCACAGGCGCCCGTGGCCCGTCTCCTCTCCTGCCTGCGGGTCTCTGCTGCTGTGCCGGGTTTGCTCACGCGGTCTCTGGTTGCCCTGGGCAACTGCTGGGTAGAGGGCCCTGTCTAGGGACAGCAGCTTGAGGGGCCTGTCAAGGAAACTTCCTGGGGATGAACATTCATTGTACCATGGGACAAAATGGTCGGGAAACCCCTCCCAAACTGTGCTCGAAATTAGGACCGAAGGGAAGGGCTGTCACGCACAGAACGCTGCCCTCCAGCTAGTTCTGCTCCACAAGAGTCAAGTCATCACCCAAGAAGCTGGTGTGACTGAATGGAATTCAGGGCAAGTGGCTGGACGAGACACTTTGTGCCCTGGGAAAACTGGCAGAACCAGCCCTCAAGAGGCTTGGACATTTTCAGGAGAAAATTCGTATGAATGTTTATTGCCTCGTTCCATCCTTGCTGCTGTTCCAGTTGTTAAATCATGTCAGACTCTGCAACTCCATGGACTGTAGCCTGCCAGGCACCTCTGTCCATGGAATTCTCCAGGTAAGAAGACTGGAGTGGGTTGCCATGTCCTTCCCCAGAGGATCTTCCTGTTCCACGGATCGAACCTGTCCTGTTCGGCAGGTGGAGTCTTTACCACTGAGCCACCAGGGAAGCCCCTTCCTATAATTTCAGTTCAGTTCAGTCGTTCAGTCGTGTCTGACTCTCTGCAACCCCATGGACTGCAGCATGCCAGGCCTCCCTGTCCATCACCAACTCTTGGAGCTTGCTCAAACTCATGTCCATTGAGTGGGTGATGCCATCTAGCCACCTCATCCTCTGCTGTCCCCTTCTCCTCCTGCCTTCAATCTTTCCCAGCATCAGGGTCTTTTCCAGTGAGTCAGTTCTTCACATCAGGTGGCCAAAGTATTGGAGTTTCGGCTTCAGCTGAATGCTGCTGCTGCTAAGTCGCTTCAGTGTGTCTGACTCTGTGCGACCCCACAGACGGCAGCCCACCAGGCTTCCGCGTCCCTGGGATTCTCCAGGCAAGAACACTGGAGTGGGTTGCCATTTCCTTCTCCAATGCATGAAAGTGAAAAGTGAAGTCGCTCAGTCGTGTCCAATTCTTCGCGACCCCATGGACTGCAGCCTACCACACTCCTCCATCCATGAGATTCTCCAGGCAAGAGTACTGGAGTGGGGTGCCATTGCCTTCTCTGCAGCTGAATAGTTATAACCCTGTAATTAGAAAAGTGCTAACACTCCGTTAACTAAGATAATGAGTTCTCCTGAATAGCAGTGACCTGCTACCCAGCTCGGTGCTTGGTTGCATGTAACCTTTTACCAAATCACATATATATTGACCTTCCTTTTTTCTCTTTTTAAATTTTAATTTTTTTAATTAAAAAAGGTTTTCATTGGGTTGGCCAAAGAGTTCGTTTGGTCTCCCAGTAAGACGGCTTTAGTAGCGCTTGTCTTTAATCTCATTCGAGACGATTGTGCTATATTGTGCTGTGGTAGCCGTCACAGCAGCATGCATTAGGAACAAACAAACATCACAACTGGTAAACTTTTGTGTAGCTATTTTAATATTGACGATGGAAGAAAAAAACTACATTTCCGGCATATTATGCTCTATTATTTCAAGAAAGGTAAAAATGCAACTGAAACACACACAAAAGATCTGTGCAGTGTAGGAGAAGGTGCTGTGACTGACCCAACGCGTCAAGTGGTTTGCAGAGGGTGCTGGCACAGGGCCCCTCCTGACTCCAGGGGGTCCTCCTGGTCCAGGGCTCGGATCTGCATCTCCTGCGCTGGCAGGCGGATTCTTCACCACTGAGGCACCAGGGATGGAGGTGATGCTGTGTATATGGTGGGAGTGGAAGGGAGTCCTCTATTAGGAGCTCCTACCACACAATCAGTTTCAACAAGTACTGCTCCCAGTCAGGCCACTGAACACTCAACAAAAGCATCCAGAATCAGTCAACAGAAAACACGTAAGTTTCCATCAGAAAAACACAGGACCTCATGTTTCTCCAGTGACCAGGCAAAAACTGGTACGGCTTGGCCGCGGAGTTCTGAGTCATCGCCGTACTCAGCAGACACAGCACCTTTGGAATCCCACTTATTTTGGTCTTTACAAAACTCTCCTTAAACAAACTTTAAAAAGCCTTTCTCTGTTTGTCTGTGCTGGGTTTGTCCCGCGCGTGGGTCTTTGCCGGGGGCCATGCTCCGTCTAGCTCCCTGAGCAGACAGTGAGCTCAGGCCCGGCATCGTGAGTGCGGAGTCTCAGCCACTGTACGGCCAGGGAAGTCCCTACAAGACTCTCCTCATGGAATAAGTTTCAATTCCCTATGAAAGGACTGTTAAAGCACATGGAACAGTTCTTTGCTCAAAAAATTAAAAAGTTTTGGGAAGATGGAATTATGAAGTGGCCTCAAAAATGGCAGAAAGTAGTGGGACAAAATGTTGAATATGCTGTTCAATAAGGTTGTTGGTGAATATGAAAAATGTGTCTTTTATTTTTACTTAAAAACTAAAGGAGCTTTTTGGCCAACCCAACACAAAGACAAGCCCAAGCCCAGGAGGCTTGCACTGTAGATTCCACCAGATAATCCCAGAAGTTGTGTATTTAGTCGTAAATAACAGATATCTGACAGACGTTTCCAGAGAATAGGAGGAACCACTAACCCAATTATAAAGTCAGACAAAGACGTCACAAGAAAAGGAACCACAAACCAACTGCCATAAATACAGGCAGACAACATCCCTAAACTATTACTGAATCCAGTCTGGCAACACATAAAGCAACTAGGAGGACCAAGAGGGATTCAGCACAGGGATGCAAGCTTGCTTAACACCAAAGTCAGCCCGTGGGACTGGCCTGGGAGCCCAGCGGTTACACAGCCCCCTTCTAACGCGGGACGCGGGTTTGACCCTGCTTGGGGAGCTGAGGTCCCATGTGCTGCAGCTAATCTGGCCTACAACAACTCCTGAGCCTGAGCTGGAACTATGGCCAGAGGCAGCCAAAAATAAATAATAAATAAATAATTTTTAAAACTCCATTCACAGACTACATCACAGTAATAAAGGACAAAAAGCATGTGACTATCTCAACAAATGCAGGAAAAGCAATCGACAAAATCCGACACGTCTTCATGATAAAAACTAAACAAAATATATGGGGACTTCCTTGGCTAAATAAAGAGCCCATCTACCCTACTGCACGGCCAGCACCGTATTGACGGTGGAGATTAACTCCCCCCCGAAGGTCAGGAGCAAGCCGAGGGTGTGTGCTCTTGTCCTAACCCTGCACTGGGTTCTCCAGGCGATGCGGGTCAAAACAAACAAACATGCAAACCGAGATGAATCCAGGTCAGAAAGGGCACGTAAAGCCATCTGCATGCAGCCGGCCACGCGACCGCGTCAAAGCTCAGAAGAAAGCCTCCAGACGCCCCAAGAACTAACAAGTGAGTTCAGCAAGTTCACAGAACACAAATAAATATGTACAAATTTTATCTCAGTACACTAGCAACAAACAACCTAACATGAAATTAATAAAACAATCCAGGACAAACGAATGTAAACAGATAATAAAAAGCAAACTGAACAAAAGAATTTCAGGATTTGTGCACTGAAATTGCAAGACGTCACAGAAAATAAATGGAAAGACGTTCCATGTTGAGTGTCCAGAAACTCCATACCGCCGAGATCAAAATGCTCGCTGACTTGGTTGACAGTCAGCTCAGTCCATGTCAGTCTCCCTGGAGGCTCTTCATAAAGGTGACAAAGTTGATTCTGAAATTTATGTAGAAATCCAAAGGACCTAGTTTCAAAGACTGCTTTGAAAAACGCAGTTGGAATGCCAGCACCATCTGACTTCAAACCTACCATAAAGTTAGTCGTCAGCATAAGGCTGGGCGCACCGATCAAAGGAATAGAACTAAAATCCCAGAAATAAGTATTTACACTCACTGTCAATTCATTTCACCAATGGTGCCAAGACAGCTCAATGGGGAAGGACAGTCATTGCAGCCAACGGAGCTGGGACAACTCAGCATCTATATGCACCTCTTTGGGGGGAAAAGGAAAGAAAGAAAGAAAAACCTTACCCCCTTACCTTGCACCAAACAAAAAAGTTAACTCGAAATGGACTACACACCTAAATGTAAGGGTTAAAACTCCAAAACCCTGAGAAGAAAAGTACAGAAAGTCACCACGACCTGGGTCAGGCTAGTGCTCTTAGGCGAAGTCTTAGACAGGACCCCAGAAACGTGATCCGTTCAAAGAAAAAGATTGATGAGTTGGATTTTATCAAAATTAAAACTTTAGCCCTTCAAAAGATACCATTAGGACAGTGGAAAGACAAGCTACAGACTGGGAGAAAATACATATGAGTCACATGGCTGATAAGCAGCTTCTATCCAGAATATATAGAGAACCCTTAACATTCAATAAGACAAGCAAGAAACGGGCAAAAGCGTCAATAGACTCTTCTCCAGGAAGCTTCGTGGACGCAGCACTGAACCGCGTGGAAGACACAACACGACTGGCGGTTGTTCAGACCCCCAGCCGTGTCCGACTGATGCCGTGGACTGTAGCCCACAGGCTCATCTGTCCAGAGGATGCTCCAGGTAAGAAGGCTGGCCTGGGGTGCCATTTCCTTCTTCAGGGGATCTTCCTGACTGGGGGTTGAATTCACTTCTGCTTGGCAGACAGAGTCTTTACTGCTGAGCTACCAGGCAAAGCCAGCATCACTGGGCGTTAGAAACCCATCACGAGGTGCTAGCTCTTGATCATCGGAGCTGCTGTCGTGAAAAGACAACATCAGGAACTGACCCTCACACATCGCTGGTGGGAACGTAAAGAGGCACAGCCACTTTGGAAAACAGGCTGACAGTTTCTTCAGAAGTGAAACGACTTGACCATGGGGCCAGCACCTCTATTCCTACTCACCCACGAAAAAGGCGACAAGGTTTGCAAGAAGCAAGTGGTCACAGCTGCAGTATTCCTGACACCCCCAAACTGGACCCAGCCCAAATGTCCACAGACTGGCAAGTGGAGAAGATGCGGTCTGCAGCTATAAACTGTTATCCAACAACAGAAAGGGACCGACTCCTGAGCCTCAGACGCCCCTGCTCAGTGAAGGGGGCCAGACATCAAAGGTGTATGTTACACAAGTGCGTTTGTCTGAAACGCCCCGAGAAGGCAGCTCTGCGGGGGCAGAAAGGTGCTGGGGCTGGTGGGGTGGGGAGCGGGCGTGACCCACACAGGAACAGAGGGCACCCAGGGGCAGCCAGGGCTCCACGAGTTGACAAACTGAGTGACCGCTGAGCATCAGGGAGCTCGATGGCCTGCAAGTTGAACCTGAGTAACGTGGGCAAAGACGAAACAGAGGTGGGGCTGCCAGGGCAAGTCCAGGAGGGGGAAGCGCTCCAGCATGTCCACCCACCTCTCCAGTGGGAAACGTCATCCAGCTGGAATCCTGGTCAGAGGACAGGCTACAAACAACCTGCTTTACACCTGTGGCGCAAAATACCTAGCGTCACAAAAAAGGGAAAAGCCAAACAAGGTCCAGAGCTCTTGGGGAATCAACCTCAGGCGGGACCGAGGTCCTCTAAGTGACCACCAGGGGCGCCACCCACTGCCTGGCAGGCCCGCCGGAGCTGCTGCCGCCGGGCAGGCCTCGGGTGCCCCACAAACAGCAGAGAGGTGAGGGCTACGCAGCGCTTCCTCAAAAAGGCAGGACTGCCTGGGCTGTGACATGAGGTCACAGACTCTGTACGCGTGTGGGAGGACCGACGGATACTCAGCCATGGGGCCTGGGTTTTCCAAACCGTCATTTTTTCTTAGTTTGGGGATCAGTGTTTGCTTACGATGACGATACTGTGATTTCAGCTCCAAACACCATCAAGAACGTCCACCGAGCACCCGAGGGACGCACACTCAGGGAGCAGGGCGAAGGCCTCACAGACACGAGCCGGCGTTTCATCAGCTGAGCACCCCGGCCCTGGGCCGGTGGCGGGCACGGGGCCAGCGTGCCCACATGGCGCTTCCCCCCAGCCCGGCCCTGCCCTAAGACTACCGTGGATTCGGATGCTCAGAACCTAACATCCTGTCAGAGTCACTGGAAGCAGACAACAGAGTCTGACCGATCCTCTGGGTTCTCTAGGTCTGCGATGAAGCAGACCCGAATTCGGATCTGACGCTGAGGAAAAGGTGAAAGAAACTCATCTGAGGGGCCTGAGGCTGCCCCACCCACGGGCGGGGGCAGCAGGGGCTGTGGACACCCACTGGGGGCCGGCGCCAGAGAGAGAGGCGACCCATGGCCCGCACACAGGATGGGAAGTCAGTAACAGCAGAGGAGGTGCTGGCTCCCGGAAGGCAGCGCCGCGCGAGGCCCAGAATACTCGCGTCGCCAAGGCGCCTCCTAGGCTGCAGGACGAGGCGAGCAGGGCCCGCGACGAGCGGCGATTCTGAGGTCTTTCTTGGAACTCACCTGGAACTCGAGGACTCGCTCAGTCCTGGGCACTTTCAAAGCTACATTTATAGCGCCTCCCAGACCTCTCTCAAATGATACCTCTGCATGTTTTCTCTATTTTAAAACCAGTGCCTAAGACCCTATATTTATCTAGATTAAAGGTCAGCTCCTTGGATCCCAGGCTGTCGGGATCTGCCTGGATTCTAATTTTGCCCGAGCACTTCACCCCCCAGCTCTGGGGCGCCCTTCCTTAGCCAGCCCAGGATGGTGGGATCTCTCGGGCCTGGAGGGTTCGGCGGGCCTCCGGCAAGAGGGGTGATTCAGGAAAACAGAACAGCCTGAGCAGCGGGGGACATGCTCCCAGGCGGGCTGACGCGGCCAGCAACTGCCGTCCCAGGGAGGTTAGTGGGCGACTCTGGCAAGTACGTGCTGGCGTCTGTGTGGGGAAAGAATGCCAAACCAGGTTAGGTTACAAAAGCAAAGGCCAGGAGAGCATTTTCGCTACAATACTTTAAATTCGTTTTTGAAAAATACAGTGCTCGCCTCAGGCTTCCCTGTGGCTCAATCATTAAGAATCTGTGTGCAATGCAGGAGGGTCTATGGTTCTATCCCTGGGTTGGGGAGATCCCCTGGAGTGGAAACGGCATGGGAAAGCCCTTGGGCAGAGGAGCCCAGTGGGCACCGTCCCCGGGGTCCCAAGACTTGGGCACGGCAGCGGCTAAAGCCCCCCCCCCCAACGATGCTAACCTCAATAGTTTCTTGTGGATGAGAGACCCCGTGGTCGCACAGCGTAGTTTCGTTCACACCGCCTACCTGGGGCGATTTTTCCAGGCACACGAGCTGCTTCCTTTAAAGCTCCTTCCAGACACTTCTGCCCCAGCGACAGAACGCCAAGGAGCCTGGGGAACTTGGCTAGGATTACGTAGGACACGATACCTCCGTGGACCCAATTAACTCAGAGGAGCCGGACGCCGCTGCAGCTCTGAGCATGATCGTGTGCTCTGCGGGGGTGCCTGGTTTCTCCAAAGAGGCCCGACTCGGATCCATCTGCTGCTCGGTCACTCACGCGCCATGCGCGCGCTTTGTCAGTGGTAAGTGACCGGCCCGGAACCTGCCTCCAGCACAAGGACCACCCGCCTGCCACCAGGTGAAATTCAGCAGGTCACAGGAGAGCTCACAAAAAGCTTCAGACACGTGGGGAGGCAAGCCTAGGACCTGGCGAGGCCTCAGAGTCTGCAAAGTGAGCGGGCAACGTGAACCAAGCGTGTCCTGGGTGTGAGCACCAGGCCCCTCGGCGCCCAGTAGCCTGGGCACCCCGCGAACCCTGCACACACCGGCCGTCTCCGGGGCTCAGAGTCTTCAGTTGGAGCTCAGTGCCCTCTCGGAGTTCTGCCTTCTCACCTCGGGTGAAAAAGGCTTTGAACATGAACTGCTCTCTTTAACTGCAAACATCCAAAAACCTCTAGCAGAGGGGTTCACAGCTTTGTTTGGAAACCATCACCGCTGAGCAGACTCTGATCCCCACCCGAGGTGGCCCCCGGGTGCTGATAAGTGCCAACGATCTGAGAGGCGCTGACCGAGACCAGAGACGTGAGCACTCGCCACCGCCGGAAGCCGAAGCGGAGGGGACACCCGTCACCGCGCAGCGGCTGTGACTCGCGTGGCCTCTGCTCGCTGCGCCTGAGAAGCAGCGGCTCCCGCACGTGGATTTCTGTTTCCTCACTGGCATCTATAACAAAGTATTGTTTCTCCTGTGAGGAACTTAAAAAACAGAAAAAAATAGATATTCGAACAATCAGATCATTCGTAAAGCGTCTGGAATTATTTTTTATACGTGGCACAGAAACCAAGATCTCGAGGAAAACCAATTTAAACAGAACCAGGGTTTCCTGTCCTCCGCGTCCCATACCGTGCCTCTGGAGAACGCACGGCCCCTCTCTAGCGGGGTTCCGGTCCGCGGAGAGCCGGCGGACACAGCGCCGAGAGGGTGGGAAGCGGGGGCTGCCTTCGGGGAAGGCGGCGGGCGGCGCGCGCCCAGGCTGACCCGGCACCCGGCCGGCACAGTGTCCTCCCGACACCCGAGCGGCGCCGGGAGAGCGCCTCCCCTCCTGCTCCGGTCCGAGGGCTTGCTCCGCTCCAGGCTGCGGAGTCCCCGGGCTCGAGGAGACCTTGGCACAGGAAGGGGCGCCCTCAAGGAAGGCCCCCGGCCATGGGCGCGGAGTGGACCCTCACCCCAAGGTCGTCGCCGGGCAGAAACCGAAGGCTAAGCGGCCCGGAGCGGGGAACGCGGGGCAGCGGCGCGTGCCGCGGCCCCGGGGCCAGCGTGGGGGCTGCGGGGCCGGGGGAGGGCACGGGGCCGCCCGCCGAGGGGCTGGAAGAGGACGCCGGGCTCCAGGAAGGCGTCTCGGCCTGGGGCTGGGCGGAGGACGACGCCCGGGGACCCAGCCAGCGCCGCCCTCGCCCCCGGAGGAGCGCGAAGCTCGGGCCGGACACTCGCGCGCGCTTCGCCCTCTGCTGGCGTCCAGGTCTGAGCCCCGGGGGCTGCCCAGCGCGCGGCCCCGCGCCCCTTCCGCGCCGGGCGGGGACTGCGGCGCCCACAGCCTCCCCGGCCCCGCGGCGCCCTGGCCTCACCTGGAAGGGCCTGGAAGCCCGCGGGCGCGGACCGGCGAGCGCCCCGGGACAACTCTGCCCGCGCTCCCCGCGCCGGACGCGTGGGGCCGGCCGGTGACAGGCAGCCTGGCGCATGGCTGCGGGTCCTCCCCGCCCGCGCCACCAGGAGCGAGTCTGCGTGGCCCCTCTGGTACCAGGGCGGGTGAAGGGGTGCCGGCGGCCCCGGCAGGTGCCAGGCTGTCTGCCCGCGGGCTCTCCGGTGACGCGGTTCCAGGGGGAGTAAGCCCAGTTCCCTGCGCCCCAGCCTCGAGCCCCACCCCGTGCAGGGACTGGAGGGCAAGGGAGCGGTCTGGACTGTGGCGTTCAGTGACACTTGTAACATCACGCACGGATGGCCCCAAAACATGGCAAAAGCAAAAACCCAGGGCGCTCTCTTCCTGGTTCTAGGATGTCTGGACATTTGGGAGTGTGGGTGCAGAGTCAACGAACGGGGCGGCAAAGCTGCAGGTGGGGGTCACGGGTGGCCGAGGGCCGTGGCGGCAAGTCCGCGGGGCGGCTGGTGGACAGGATGCACGCCAGGGAAGCCGAGGCCCTGCGTGCGCTCCACCTGGCTCTCCGGTGATTTTAAGATATGAATGGGACCCAGCAGCTTCACATTCTAGCAGCTCAAAGCTTGTTAAACAAGAAATCAGACTGCTTCAGTTCATTTCAGTTGCACAGTCGTGTCCGATTCTTTGTAACCCCAAGGACTGCAGCACACCAGGCCTCCCGCCTCCCTGCCCCTCACCAACTCCTGGAGTCTACTCAAACCCATGTCCATCGAGTCAGTGATGCCATCCAACCATCTCATCCTCTGTCGTCCCCTTCTCCTCTCGCCTTCAATTTTTCCCAGCATCAGAGTCTTTTCAAATGAGTCAGTTCTTCCCATCGGGTGGCCAAAGTATTGGAGTTTCAGCTTCAACATCAGTCCTTTCAATGAACATTCAGGACTGATCTCCTTTACGATGGACTGGTTGGCTCTCCTTGTGGTCCAAGAGACTCTCAAGAGTCTTCTTCAACACCACAGTTCAAAAGCATCAGTTCTTCAGCACTCAGCTTTCTTTATAGTCCAACTCTCACATCCATACATGACTGCTGGAAAAACCATAGCAGTCCTTGGGGTTGCAAAGAATCAGACACGACTGAGCGACTTCACTTTCACTTTTCACTCTCATGCATTGGAGAAGGAAATGGCAACCCACTCCAGTGTTCTTGCCTGGAGAATCTCAGGGACAGCAGAGCCTGGAGGGCTGCCGTCTATGGGGTCGCAGAGTCAAACACGACTGAATCAACTTAACAGCAGCAGCAGCAGCAGTTGAGCATTCTTTGGCATTGCCTTTCTTAGGGATTGGAATGAAAACGGACCTTTTCCAGTCCTGTGGCCATTGCTGAATTTTCCAAATTTGCTGGCATATTGAGTGCAGCACTTTAATAGCATCATCTTTCAGGATTTGAAATAGCTCAACTGAAATTCCATCACCTCCACTAGCTTTGTTCGTAGTGATGCTTTCTAAGGCCCACTTGACTTCATGTTCCAAGATGTGTGGCTCTAGGTGAGTGATCACACCATCATGATTATCTGGGTCGTGAAAATCTTTTTTGTACAGTTCTTCTGTGTATTCTTGCCACCTCTTCTTAATATCTTCTGCTTCTGTTAGGTCTATACCATTTCTGTCCTTTATTGAGCCCATTTTTGCATGAAATGTTCCCTTGGTATCTCTGATCTTCTTGAAGAGATCTCTGGTGTTTCCCATTCTATTGTTTTCCTCTATTTCTTTGCACTGATCACTGAGGAAGGCTTTCTTATCTCTCCTTGTAATTCTTTGGAACTTGGCATTCAAATGGGTGTATCTTTCCTTTTCTCCTTTGCTTTCTGCTTCTTTTCACAGCTGTTTGTAAGGCCTCCTCAGACAGCCACTTTGCTTTTTTGCATTTCTTATTCTTGGGGATGGTCTTAATCCCTGTCTCCTGTACAATGTCACGAACCTCCGTCCAATAGTTCATCAGACACTTTGTCTATCAGATATGGTCCCTTAAATCTATTTCTCACTTCCACTGTATAATTATAAGGGGTTTGATTTAGGTCATACCTGAATGGTCTAGTGGTTTCCCCTACTTTCTTCAATTTCAATCTGAATTTGGCAATAAGGAGTTCATGGTCTGAGCCACAGGCAGCTCCCGGTCTTGTTTTTGCTGACTGTATAGAGCTTCTCCATCTTGGGCTGCAAAGAATATAGTCAATATGATTTCGGTGTTGGCCATCTGGTGATGTCCATGTGTAGAGTCTTCTCTTGTGTTGTTGGAAGAGGGTGTTTGCTATGACCAGTGTGTTCTCTTGGCAAAACTCTGTTAGCCTTTGCCCTGCTTCATTCTGTACTCCAAGGCCAAATTTGCCTGTTACTCCAGGTGTTTCTTGACTTCCCACTTTTGCATTCCAGTCCCCTGTGGTGAAAAGGACATCTTCTTTGGGTATTAGTTCTAGAAGGTCTTGTAGGTCTTCATATAACTGTTCAACTTCAGCTTCTTCAGCATTACTTGTCGGGGCACAGACTTGGATTACTGTGATATTGAGTGGTTTGCTTTGGAAACATAGTGAGATCATTCTGTTGTTTTCAAGACTGCATCCAAGTACTGCATTTCGGACTCTTCTGTTAACCATGATGGCTACTCCATTTCTTCTAAGGGATTCCTGCCCACAGTAGTAGATACCATGGTCATCTGAGTTAAATTCACCCATTCCAGTCCATCTTAGTTCGCTGATTCCTAGAATGTCGACGTTCACCCTTACCATCTCCTGTTTGACCACTTCCAATTTGCCTTGATTCACGGACCTAACATTCCAGGTTCCTATGCAGTATTTCTCTTTACAGCATCAGACCTTGCTTCTATCACCAGTCACATCCACAACTGGGTGTTGTTTTTGCTTTGGCTCCTTCTCTTCATTCTTTCTGGAGTTATTTCTCCACTGATCTCCAGTAGCATACTGGGCACCTACCGACCTGGGGAGTTCATCTTTCAGTGTCCTATCTTCTTGCCTTCTACTCTCTTTCTAGGAGGCATGGCGACCTGTGCAGACCATGGGTTGGACAACAGCAGCCTCCTCTCCCGACTATGTGGACTCTTGCTGTGGGTTGTGCCACATCTCCCAAAGCTCTGTTTCGGCAGTAATGCCTGTGATCCCAAGCGCCCTTCACCCCAAATGTTGTAAAACTCCTTCAGTATTTGTACTCTGTCCTCCCGTAAATCACCATCTCTCTATCCCACCCATGGTGCCATCCCTGGGTTTTTGGAGGTCAAAACTACGAACTCACACCCTGAAAGAAAAAAATTTTAGGAAAATTTTAGTTAGGCAAAATGACAGGGTATTTCATAAGTCAGGACCTTGCCCAGATGTTTGAAGGAACTAAATGTCTGATTTGAAAAAGGTTCTAATATTCTCACTGCAGGTAACTTGCCAAGTAATCCTGACAAAAAAAAATCTTTCAATCTTATCTTCTCAAGAGAAGTGATGAGCTTCTACAGCTCAGGAAGACCAACAACCAAACAGAAAAGTGGGCAAACTGTTTGAACAAATAATGCATGGAAAAGAAATGTGACTGCTTCTCAAACATTGAAAAACAAAAACCCAACTTCACTTATAAGCAAAAGACAAATTCTAGCTGGTCTACGGTTATCCTTGCAGACCTTCATCCTACAAATCAAACTCTCAAGGAAAATGTGCAGCTCCTGGGTCCAAGAAGGCTAGACTGAGTGACCTGTCCTGTCTTCATCCCCTGGGGTGGGGCACTTGTCCACCCAATGGCCGTGGCTTTGTGATGAGCTAGAGTTGGCCCTTTACCCCAGGGGGTCCAGATGTGGCTCCGTGACTTCATATGGCGGACTGTCGGCAGGATGACACCAGCAAAGCGGGGAACGTCCCGCACCGTCTGCCTTCCGCCTTGGCACGTCCACCGCGTCTGTGAGAGCGTGTTCCCAGTAGCCGCTGCTGTGCTAGCCTGAAACTCAGACTGGACCTTGTGAAGGCTGGGAGCACGGACTGAGCCAGGTGCATCCAAACCCCAACCGACCCACAAGCCTGGGAGGGAGGGGAAAGGGAAACTGTGGCCATAAGCACAGACGAGGAGGCTGTGTTACAGGGAGCGCTTGTTGTCGCTGGGTCATGTCTGACTCTTTGTGACCCCATGGACCACAGCACGCCGGGATTCCCTGTCCTTCACCATCTCCTGGAGTTTGCTCAAACTCTTGTCCATTGAGTCTTCCGACACATATATTCCTGTGCAAGAAATGGAAACAGGTCCACACAACAGCTTGTTCACAGAAGTCTAAAGCAGCACGGTGCATAATCACCAAAGGTCGGAAACAACCCACGCGTGTATGGATGGCTGACTGGAGAAGCATCGTGAGGAATGCCCAGTGAAATGTTAGTCCGTAAAAGGAGCCAAGGACTGGCCCCTGACTGAGTCG
This sequence comes from Antilocapra americana, assembly GCA_007570785.1. Classification (NCBI taxonomy): domain Eukaryota; kingdom Metazoa; phylum Chordata; class Mammalia; order Artiodactyla; family Antilocapridae; genus Antilocapra; species Antilocapra americana. The sequence goes on from ML663582.1 coordinate 1,048,278, forward strand.
TGTCAACATTACACCATAGAAGAAGCCAGTTACGGAATACCACTCATCTACTTATAGGAAATATTTGTAGAAGATATTTAGAATATAGGAAATATTTATATGTATAAAAATAAATAGGAGATATTCAGAAGGGCTGTCGTTGGAGACAGAGTAGACGGACGGTTACTTGTGGACGGGGGTGGGGCCTGGTAAAGGGCACAGGGCTTCTCTCTGAGGCGGTAGGTGTTCTCACAGCGATGATGGGGTGGCTGCACACACGTGTGGCTGTCCTAAGTGTGCATTTCAAATAGGTGAGCTCCATGCTATGAACATTTCATCTCAGTAGAGCTGTTATTTTCTTAAGGGAAATATGAGATATCCTCATGAGGAAACACATTCTGTTTGTTTCAAACGTTTCAGAACAAAACCAAACCCAAACTTAGGCGTGGAATAACTAGGTCCCCTGAGGTATTCAGCTGTGTCCGACTGTCTGCGACCCCAGGGACTGTAGCCCGCCAGGCTCCTCTGTCCACGGGACTCTCCAGGCAAGAACACGGGAGCAGGGTGCCCGCCCGGGGACTGAGCCAGGGTCTCTCGAGCACCTGCAGGCAGATTCTTCACCGCTCGAGCCAGGCCCCCGATGAGTATGTTTAGCTGCACGAGGAGCTGCCCAATGCCTTCTCACGATGGCTGCACCTCTGTGTCCTTCTGTAAGCGACGATGGAGGCCTTGGCTGCTCCCCACTCTCAGTATTCTGAAGATTTTCTTACATTTAAGACACACAGGCATGTGTTATTGTGGTTTTGATTTGCATTTTGTAAATGACTGATGACAGTGACCACCTTTTTTTTGTGCTTATTTTAATTGCCATCCATGTATCTGGTGAAGTGTCCTATAAAATAAGTTACTGAAGAACAAAAATTAAATTTCACAAAAATCAGAAGCTTAAATTAACACAAAAATAAGATTTAGAGAGGAAGAGCAACCGAGAAACTACTCGCCGCACGTGTGAGAGGACAGGAGTGACAGCAACGTGGAAGGAGACGCTGGGCAGGAGTCCCTGCCCCTGGGCAGGGACTGCTCACACTGACCTGGAGGTGGGGCTGGGAGGCACCCGGGGTGCTCGGGTCAGCACTGGGAGACAGGTGGGTCCCTGCCCGGAAGACACAGACCCGTGCTTTGCATGGAAACGAAGTCAGCAGGCAGAGGGGCGGCGAGGAACGTCAGTGGGCAGGGTGGGAGGTCAGTGGTGTGGTGTGGGGGCGGGGCAGGGGAAACGGACAGAGGCAACGCGGAGGCCTGGAGGGGCACCCGGCACGGGGCTGGGGGCAGGCCTCTGCCGTTGTTTGTTCCAGGATCTGTTCTGTCGTCGCTGTGCCTTCAAGGTCACAAATCTTTTCTCCTGCGGTGTCTACTCTGCCATCAACCCTATCCCATGCCTGTTCCGTCTCCACATTATCGTTCTTCATCTCTGGGAGTCTGGCTGCAGCGCTCTTGGCTAGTTTTCTGTCACCTTCTGAAATAAGGAACAAACAGTGTTGCCGTGACTGTTTTAATGTCCTTTTCTGCTGGTTCTGACATCTATGGGTCTTCCGGGCCAGTCTTGCCTGCGCCATCAGACTGACTCTGCTCGCTTTGCCCTGAGCTCCTCCTTTGCCTGCCTGGGAATCTTTGTGTGGACGCCAGACATCGTCAACTTTCCCTTGCGCGATGTTGGGCACGTCTGTATTCTTAGAGATCTTCTTGAACTCTGCAATGTAACTAACTTCCTGGAAACAATTTGGTCCTTTTGGGTCTTGCTCCTTTTTCTGTTAGATGGATCTGGAAGTGTTAGTTTCTCAGCTGTATCTGACTCTTTGCAATCCCATGGACTGTGGTCCTCCAGGGTCCTATGTCCATGGGATTCTCCAGGCAAGAATATTGGAGTGGGTTGCCATTTCCCACTTCCGGGATCTTCCCGAGCCAGGGATTGAACCTGGGTCTCCTGCATTGACCGATGGGTTCTTTACCATCTGAACCACCTGGAGATCTTGGATGGATCTGGAGCAGATGGATCTACTTATACTCCAAAACAGAGGAAGACTTCCCGAGTCCTCTTCTGCCCCAAGCCTGTGAGCTGTGAGTCCTTCTAGTCCAGTGCATAGGAACGGACACCGTACATGGCTCTGGTGATGACCCTTTTGGACAGTTCTGTGGCCATTTTCTCATTGCACGCAGCTGGACATGCAGAGGCTCAGCTCCAGGGCTTTGTCCTCGGAGCCCAGTCCTGTCTGGGGCTTGGAGCTTCCTGGGCTCTCAGTGCCACGTCAGGACCCCAGGGCCCTGCCGGCCCTGCCTTGGCTTCCCCTCCTGGTGCTGTGGCCAGGAAGCTGTCTCCAGGCAGGATCTGGGCAGTCACGGACTCGCCTTATTCCCCACTTCCCAGAGACCATTGTCCTTTCGGTTACCCGGTGTCTCAAGCCCGCTGTCCCGTGTACTCTGCCTGCCTCCTTGGTTGCTTCAGGCCGAAGGGTCAGTGTGGGCCCCGTCCATCCGTCTTGGCTGGAAGCGCAAGTTTCCACCTAGCCTCTCTGCTCCTTGTCCCCACTCGTGTCCGAGCAGTGGGTGTCAACGTCACAGCAGCTGGCTGTCAAGGCTTCTTCGAGGGGATGTGTGTGAAGCGTCGTTGCCTCCACGACCCTGGCTGGTCCTCACAAGCATGCACGGCTTCTTCACCTCCTCTCCCCGAAGGGCTGGAGAGTGAGGCACAGTCTTTGCTGGCCTGGGTCCCAGGCGGGCCTGTCTGTTCTCAGGCCCCATGTGCCCTGTGACATCTGGGGCACTCTCGCCTGAGCGCAGTGTGTATGCTGGGTCTGTGGGGCATGCACGTGCCTGGTCCTCCATCAGCCACGTGACTTCCCAGGGAGACAGGCCAGGGGACGACCACCCAGCGGGGAAGCAGTCAGATGGGACGTCAGTGGCCAGAACCATCAGGCCTGCTTTCCAGACGCGAGTGCAGAGCAGACACGGAAGTGCTGACGGGTGCGGCCCCAGGGAAGGAGGCGCTCAGCCCTCAGCAGGCCACCGGTTTCCATGATCCCAGCCGTCCCCTGTAGGTCAGCTGGGACCGCTGCCTAAGAAAACCCTTACGTCTGTGTTTACTGATTTCCACGGTGCCTGCAGACAGAACCCAGGACCTCTGCAGTCGGCCTGCCAGCTCATGGGATGCTACGTGACGCTTCGCAGGAGGGGCTGGGGGACGTCACAGACCCCTTTCTGGCTCTGCTGTCATCACTACCCATTTCAGGACGGGGTCCACGGTGCGGGGAGGGCCTGGGAGTTGGAAGGAAAAGGCTGGGGAAACCAGGAGCAGCTGGTATCCAACGCGTGTCCATTTATTTCACACTTACAAAAGAAATCGCCCGCCCTCTGCCCCATCCTCCAAAAAACAGTCTCTTTTTACAAACATTTAAAAATTAAAACCAAATGAAGATAGACAAGTTCATTTCAGTACAATTATTTTTCAATGTAGCTGTCATAATTAGAGTTTAAATTTCCTACAAGTGACCACTGTCCAAGTGACTTATAGGGAAATCCTGATTACTGGGCATTTTACAAGTTAGCAAATTCTAGTACAAAAATAGTCCGTGTGCTGGAAGAGGCTCTGCTTTCACGTCGATCTCAGGTCCGCCTACTGACTGTTGGTCTCAGGTCCGTCTACTGACCACACCACCCGCGGGCGCTGTGGGGCTCGTTCATCGTAGCTGAAGCAGCCTGGCGCCCCCCACGGTGGCGGCCCGGTTCCACCTGGGGCCGTGCTGGAGACGGCAGGCTGGGGCGGGCCATGCTGGCCCTGGGGCAGCAGGCAGAGCCCAGCTCCGCTCCAGCCCTGGAGGGCAGGCCGTGCTGTGGGCGTAGCCGCCCCCTCTGAGGGAGCAGCCGCCCAGGACTCCTTGCAGGACAGCCCGCCTCCCGTGGTCTCGGCGTCCCCGGGGTCCATCGAGGTCAGCGGTGGGCCTTGCAGGCAGGGGGCCCTTGGGGCAGGGGCGGGCAGGCAGGCTACTTTTCCCGCAGGAGGTCCAGCTGCTCCTGGCACTCAGTGAACAGGCGCTGGAAGCGGAGGTTCTGCCCGATGACCGGCAACAGCTCCTTGAGCAGGTCCCGCTTGCGCAGACCCTGCGGGCACAGGAGAGGCGGCTGAGGGCCCTGGTGGGGCCTCCCCAGACGGGAGCCATCTCGCCGGGAGGGGGATGGCTGAACGCAGAGGCGGCGTGGGGGTCCCGGCAGGTCCTGCCCGTCTGGGCCCTGTGGCTGTTGGCACAGGCACCACTGCTCTCTGCGCCGTCAGTGGCCAGAGGAGCCTGGCCTTCCAGAGCGGCATGGGGACAGGCTGTCAGAGTGGGCGGCTCTCCTGAGGTCAAGCCCAGCACAGGAGAGGGGCCCTGGCCTCACCTTCTGGGGTCTCTGGCTTCAGCTGCTCCTACACCCCTTCCGCCCCTGGGGCACGGGCACCAGGTCTGCCCAGGCCCCTGTGCGACGTGCAGTGTCAGGTGGGGTCTACACCCACAGGCCCCTGAGCATGGCTGCTGAGGAGGGAAAAGCCCCACGGGCGGTGCTGACCACGGCAAGAGGGGCCTGGGCGTTCCCGTGTGGACCCCAGACGGGGAAACGCAGAGGAGCCAACGGCAAGGGTCACGGCACAGCCCGCAGGAGGAGGGGCTCCGGGGCCTGGACACTGCCGAGGCCCGCAGGGTGAGGGCCGGTGGGGGAGCAGCCACCCCGAGCAGGGGGCAGGTGGGGGGGGTCGCTGCCTGCAGAGGCTCGCGGACAACGCAGAATGCCGAACATCCAGCTAACGGGTTCCACGGGAGACACAGACAGGTAGAAACCATGGGTACGTTTCATACAGTTAAAGGCTGAAAGGCTCCACTGGGGGCTGATCAGGTAATGCAGAAAAGCTGACAAGCAGACATGTTGGAATAAGACAAAGAATTTTCAGATAAAGGGCAGAAAAATTCTGAAAATTTCCCAAGATTAAGAACATATTACCTCTCAAGGAGGACATGCAAAGATGCACAAGAGAGCTGTTTTTTTAACCACAGTTTCCAGTAAATCGGTTCCTGACCAGGGACTAACCCTGGGCCTGCATGGGGTCCTAACCACTGGACTCCCAGGGAGGTCCCTGGTATTTTCAATACACTGGAAAACAGGCTGCCTACTTTTTAATCCAGCTAAATAATTATTCACATAAGAGATTATTGTAAGAAATGTTTTATTCAGGCTTGCAACACCTCAGAAGGGTTACCCCAAGGAAGATCCACTCTGAAAATGTTTTGGAGGAAACACTCAGAGTGAAAAGAGGTAAGTCCAGATGACGTTACAAGGCATATCTCTTGCTAAAGCCGATGCTGGTCTTTAATCCTGACATACGAAAGGAAACAAGAGATGTAAGTGGCTTGCACCAGGTGATGAAGAGACAGCTTGTCAGATCAAACACAAGCCGGCCACACCAATGCTGGCAGGAAATGCATGGACACGCACACAGAAAAGGCTGAAACTTAAAGATGGACAAAGGTGTGTTGGTAGACAACAAAAGCAGTATTTTACAATTATCAAATAATGGAGACTTTGGGAGAAAAACCATCGCTGGAGAGAGCACAGAGACCAGGCACATGCCTCCGGCCCGTCCTGGGCAGCAGCCCAGACACAGCTGGTAGCCACTTGTCCGGTCAGGGACGAGGGCCTAAGATGGAGACCTCGATGGACGAGGCGTCCCTAGAGGGCCTGGCAGGATGGCTTAGGCCCCGGAGGGCGGCTGCTCCAGGCCCACCCTCTGCTTACTGTCCGCCCCACCCCCCCGACCACCACCCCATACACGCGGAGCTTTGATTTCTGACAGTGAGAAATCTGGGGTCCCCTGAGGTGCATGGGGAGCGCCTGTCACCAAACTTCCCAATATATAAAGAGTTGTTGCAAACCAATAAGAAAAACCAATGACACCAAAGTATTCCAACAGGAAATACAAATGACTCTTAACCACATGAGATAGTGTCATCCCAGGAAGCCTCCTGGGGCCCATGGACCCCACACCATCGTGGGCAGCACCCTCCAGTTGCTGGCCCTCCTGGGGACCAGTTCCACAGGAACGGCCAATTCTCACCAAGAAACTCAACCACCCCCACTCTGCCCAACACCCAGATGGAGACCGGAGAAACACCTTTTAAAAAAGCGTCAATTCAGAAGAGTGCTAGGACTTCCCTAGCGGTCCAGCGGGGGGACTCTGTGCTCCCACTGCAGGGGCTCGGGTTGATCCCTGGCCAGGGAACTCAGATCCCACAAGCCACGCAGCGCGGCCTCTCCAGGGGCCACTTTCTGCCCTCAGGTCACACCACCCCCTGCTGACAGTGTTCCAGCCACAGTGCCCTCCTAGACCCAGCAGCGGCACTGCCACCACCTCCCACAGCAGACTCCCCGGGCCTCCCCACCATAGCTCTGCAGACTCAGTGGCTTACTCGCCCAGGTCTGCCAGACCAAACGGTGCCTCACTGCTAACCGGTGCAGAGTGGAGGCCCCCTTGGTTGTGCTGTGAGGGCTCCTGCCAGAACGCCCTCCCTCTGAGGCCGGGCCCCGTGGCAGCGTGCTGGAGAAGGGCACCAGGAAGCTCTCACAGCACGCCGGCTGAGTCCTCAGCCCCCCTCCCTGCAGGAGCAGGAGCTGCACCTACCGCCACTGTGGACTCCCACTGGCTCCCAGTGGACGTGTGAACCGGCCCCAGTAGGTCCTTGCATATCTCCCGGAGTCGGTATTCAAACCCTAGTTGCAGAGAACACAGGAACAGAAACACGTCACAGAGACCAGCGCGCACAGGCCACACCGTCACCAAGAGCATCAGCGCCCAAGGGACCAGGGCTCTGTGCAGTGCCTCCCAGGGCCTCGTGTCTTAGCTCCGGCCCCGACGTGCCCTTTACCTGAGCTCAAGCACGTCCTGGCATGGGCTGGCCGGGACAGAACCCAGGTGTGGGCCATGGGGGTGTGGGAGGAGGGCTAGGTGGGGGCTCTGCTGGAAAGAGGGGGCAGGCGTGCCAGGTCAGGGATGCGGACGGGCCCTGGAGAGCTGGGCTGAAGGCCGTGCAGCTGCTGGACAGAGACTGGCCCTGCTGGGCAGGACGGGCTTGAAGGACAGGAGTGGCAGGCCTATGGAGGCTCCGAGGGGCGGGGGGCAGCGAGGCTTCTGTGTGTGACCTCCACTTGCACTCTGCCCCAGCCCTCCAGCTCACAGCGGGGCCAGATGTTGGCAGAGCTGCCACCTTGCTGACTGAGCGGCAGGCCCTCGGGAGGGTCTGGCTGGGGTGGGGCGCGGGGCCGTGGCTCACCTTCGTTCACGAGGTACCGCGCGTACAGGAGCAGCCAGTGGCGGTACTCGTGGCTGGAGCGCAGGGTGAGTGCCGCGGCGACCTGGCTCTCCAGGTAGGCCAAGGTGGTCTCCTGCTGCACCGCGTGAGGTGCGGAGAAGAGCCGGGCTGCCTGCCGCCCCGAGCTGCGGGCAGGGCGTGGTCAGCAGTCTCTCGGGTGGCCCCCAGCCCTGCTTCGCACCGCCCACTAGGCCCACCTGGCCCGCCACCCACCTCTCCAGTGACAGAGCCCGCCCGCGGGGCAGATAGCAGCCAGGGTGGGCCTGGCAGGGACTGCGTGTGCACAGCCGCCCTCGCCCTGTGCCCGGCACCTACGTGGAGGCGCGGCCCTGGACTATGGCCAAGGGTCCCGAGCACAGCATGGCGTCCTGGGGTGGCAGGCTGCTCCTGAAGTCCGCGTACTGCGCCAGGGAGTCCTGCTTGTCAGACACCAGGTTCCTGGGGACACAGGACAGGCGGGGCTCAGGGAAACCGAAGGCCCAGCAGGGGCAGCATGGGCCGGGCGCCCTGCGCGCCCACAGGGGCCTCGTGGTGCGCGCTTTGGCCAGAGGCCAGGGTGGAAGTTCCAGCGGACAAGCCCAGGAACAATGAAGTGCCCCTCCCCCACCCCCCACCCCCGACGGGACCGCAGAGAGTGGAGAGCAGGAGCACAGGCCCCAGTGCAGGTCCAGGGGGCGGTGAGCTCACCACGCGGACAGCGAGGGGCTGAAGCAGTAGGCCTTGCCGTCCGACAGGTTCATCACAGGGATCCCGTGCTGGGTCAGCAAGATCTGAGACACCGTCATGTCGCTTCCTGGGGAAACGCGGAAGAGGGTTTCCTAGTGTCCCGGTCAGCGGGCACCAGACTCCTCCGCGGCGGGGCCCAGAGCCTGCACTCGCCCCGCCCCGCCCCCCTGCCAGGATGGAGCCCAGCCACGCCTCCTTCACCAAGGCAACCTGACCCCAGCCCCACCCCCACCCCGCCCCCGCGACCCACGCACCTGCCAGGATGGAGAGCAGCAGCGACTCCTCCTTCACCACCACCCGACCCCAGCCCCGCCCTCGGCTCCGCCCCCGGGGCCCCGCCCCGCCCCCCCGCGCACCTGCCAGGATGGAGTGCAGCGACTCCTCCTTCACCACAGCCACCTGCCTGTGTACGTCCCAGACGGACAGCGTGGCGGCAACCGTGAGCGCCATGACGTAGGGGCCGGTGCAGTGCAGGGTGGAGATCGGGGACGGCAGCAGGATGGGGGGTAGGAGGCGGCGGCCGCAGGCGGAGAACACGGACAGCATCCGCTTTTCACAGGCGACGCACACCACGTCCCTGGGGGCGGGGCGGGCGTCAGGGGCCGGCCTGGGGCTGGTTCCCCTTCCCTAGGCCACCCGGGCTGTCCCGGGCTCCCACAAGCTGCCCTGGGAGCAGGTGTCCGAGGACCAGCACGCTGATAGCGAGCGCCCCGGTGGCCCCGGCTGAGATAAGCCAGAGCGGCCCTGGAGGGCTCTGCTCAGACAGGCCGGAGCGGGCATGTGCGGTGGCAGTCAGGCCTCACCTCGGGCGTGGGCACTGTCAGCCCCCCTCCTCCGAGCAGGCACGGGGCCCTGGGCTGTGCCCGGTGCTGCAGGCCCTGCTCCCCAGTGGGGCCCCCACCATGGGCCGAGGAGGAGTGGGTGGCAGGTCTGTGCGCTGGGCCTCTCTCTGCAGCCTCTGGTCACCAGGGAGGCCATGCTGACACCCCCCGCCCCACCAGCCTCAGACCAGAGCCGGGGGGAGTCCAGCAAGGGCAGGGGCCCGCAGACACCTGTGAAGGCGTCACCCGGGAGAGCGGGGGGTGGGGACCCGGGCCTGAGGGCCTGAGCGCGCTCCTGCGGGAGCATGTGTGGGCCCCTCCAGCGGCCCTGGAGCCCGTGGGAAGACACTGCGGGCTGACTGCCAGTAGAGCCCCCTCGAAGGGCAGGGTCTGCAAAGGGCTGGCCTGGGGACTGGGAGGACAGTCGGAAAGCCATGCTGACTTCTCTGGATGAAAACTCGGGTCCAGAGAAGCAGCCAGCGACGGTCAGAGGCAGGCAGTGCAGCCTGGACACAGGGACTTCAGGAGCCTGGCCACAACGTGCGGGGTGACCCAGGGTCGGGGCGGGCCCAGTGCAGCCCAGGGGCCGCCCTGTATGCAGTGGGGCAAGACCCTGCCCTTACCCACTGCCAGCAGCTGTGAGGATGCGGCCGGGGAGCACAGTCTCCCACTCTTTCCCATCACGGCTGCACTTCAGGCGGCTCAGCTTTAGGCCCCCGCCGGCCGTCACCTCATTCTCCACCTCGATGTACATGGAGGGGTCGGAGCTCACCTGGGGGAGGCAAGGCAACAGATGTCTTCAAAGAAGCTGGCCTCAGACGTGGGCCCCGGGGGCGGACAGAGCTGCCAGCCACCGGGTGGGGGGTCAGGAGGGGTGGTTATCAGGACAGGAGGCAGGAGTGGGAGACTGCCGGTCCTCCGCCTGAGGAACGGAGACATTGGGTCGTAGCTGATGACGCTGAAGCCTCCGATCTCGCCACCCCCGCTCAGCAGAGAGGATGCAGAGGCTACAGGGAACCCGCCACGAGCACAGAGCACAGAAGGACCCTGGCTCGAGGGCAGAGCTGGGGGACATGGGTCTCCCGACTGGAGGTCTTCAACAGCTGTGGGGTGTGGCAGGCACAGAGGCTGGCTGGCTCCTGGAGGCAGGTCTGGGAAGCTTGAGGTGTCCGGCATGCTCACCGGAGCCCATTGTCCCTGCAGGCGAGCGTGGGGGCATGGTGCGGGTTGGCGTCGGCTCCACATGGGCAGATGAGCGCCGGCACTTGGGAGGGAAGCCACAGCAGCTGAGCTGGGCGGAGGGCTGGCCAGGCCCCAGAAACCAAGTACAGTCCCAGCTGGTGCTGTAGGGAAGGCCCAGGGTGGGGGACCGGCCACTTGTAGAAAGAACCAGGGGCCCCATCCGGAGACGCCGAGGGCCAGCCCAGGCAGGGTGGTGTGCCCCGCCGGCATGGGGTTCCCCAGGGTGAGGGAACGACATGTGAAGCCGGGAGCAGGTGCTGGGCTGAGCAGCCGGGGCCTCTGGGCGCCGAGGACTACCAGCCCCAGACGTGCGCTGCAAATAGACCTCACACACCCTGCTGGCCGCTTGTGCGGGGTGTTGGGACACAGACAGGCCAGCAGGCGGGTTGGTCCCCTAGGCACTGAGCCCATGGCTCAGAACCAAGACAGAGGAGGCTTCTGGGAGAAGGGACACATGGGGTGGGTCTGAGGAGCTGAGCGCCCAGGGGGGACAGGAGGCCTTGGAGGGCAAGCCACAGGGGAGGCAGGGGTGCCCCCCAAGAGGCTAGTCGCTCCGTAAGACCGGGTGACTGCTCGGATCAATCACAGCTCGCCCCGAAGGTGACGGGGGGCATGTGGCAGCAGCCGAGTCTGACGGCTCAGGGCTCATGGCCCAGGGGGGCTCACCTGGAGGGTGAAGGCTCTCTGGGGGCCTGGCATGGGCAGCTTCAGTGCAGGTGCTGGGACAGACACACACACAGTGTCCTTCTCGGCAGTCAGGGCGGCAGGGGACTGCAAGAGCAGAGACGTCCCTGAGCCCCGCGCCAGCGCCGGAGGGCAGCACCAGGCAAGGGTGAGTCCCTGAGTGAGGCTGGGCCTGCAGCCCTGGCTTCTCCCTGAGGACCGCAGGGCAGATGCGTGCCACTGAGAAGCACGCCATGGCTGACGAGGGGCTTGAGGCCTCCGGGGGGTGGGGCGGCCCCGGCCTATGCTCTGCGCGGTGCGCAGGCCCCGGAGGCATCCACCACCAGCCTCACCTGCATGGACAGGGACACGGGCAGGAGCCGCGTGTCCTTCCGCGGCCGCCCCTTCTTCTTCTTCTCCACGGTCTCCACCTCCAGCTCCAGCTTGCGCTTAGACAGTGAGGCGGGCTTGGCCGTGGGCGCCTTCTCATCGCTGTCGCTGCTGCTGTCCAGGACGTCTCGGGGCCGCAGCTCCTTCACCAGGCTCTGCTCTTTCAACCTGCATGACACACACCCGCGACATTTTCCCGGGACCACTAGTTTCAGGGTAGCCAATCAAATCCCTACTCACTCCGAGAAAATGACAAATGAAACAAGTTAGGAAAGGGCTTCCCTGGTGGTCCAGCGGCTAGGGGCCCACCTGGGAACGGAGGGGCACGGGGTTAACCCTGCTCCAGGAGGACCCCGCGCACCTGCAGCGCGTGCTCCAACCAGAGAGCCCACCGCCACGCAGGGAGCCCCCGCCGGCCGCAGCCAGAACAGCGAAGGCCAGCGCGACCAAAACCACGCAAGATGAATACGAGCGTTAAAGACAGAAAGAAGGGAGCCCTCAGACCACGGTGACGAGCGGGGAAGCTTGAGTGTGTTATTGAGAGGAAGAAACACACGTGGAATGGCTGTGCCCTATGCTTCCAATGACACCTTTTGGAAACAGCACGCTAAGAAGGCCGGGGCTGTTCTGGTAGGAGGGAAGCCCTGAGGCACGCTGCTGGGGGGAAGCTGCCGGGCGGCCTGGACACCTGCCTGTGGGCACGTGCGCCCACTGGCATGCCCTCTGCCAGTCAAGGGAGAGGCTGAGGATGGTGGGCGTGATGCCGCACCCACAGGCCCTGCTTGAGCTCCAAGCACCTGAAAGGCCTTAAGGGACGGGGGTGACAGCTCCTGAGGGACCCGGCCTGGCGGCCTTGGGGCCCAGGCTGCCCTCCTGCATCCAGGCTGGGGGCACCTTGGCCCGCTGCACTTCCTGTTTAGGGACGTGTCTCTCCTTTCACCAGCTTTCCAGAGTGCTCAGCAGCGGGAGGCTTCGGATTCCCCACATTGCTGACCACACGCCGAGATCAGAGGCCAATGCTGGCCTGTATGCCAGTGCCCCACGCCCTTCCCCGAGGCTGGACCCTGCCCAGACGCCCGGCTTCCACACTGGGTGAAGCCCCGGGGCAGCACAGGTGGCTTCAGCTCCACGACCCCGCCTACGCAAGGACGGGTCTCTTCGCAGCTGCTCCCTGCTCAGGGCGCCGGCGGCCGAGGGGCTCCTGCAGGCCTTGGGCCCCCTCTGCCTGTGCCAAGGCCCCGCCTGGACTCGCTCCGCCCTCGACTCTGAACGCTCAGGCGGCCGGCTCTCAGGAGGGTTCTGGTGCCTGTGGGGCTGCTGCCTGTCCTCGGAGAGGTGAGGACAGGCTGCGGGGGGCTCAGAGGCCTCCAGTCCCTCACTCTGCCTCGGCTCCCGACCTCCTGCCTGGCGTGAGCTGAGCAGGAAGCCGGCATTGGAGGCTGGAACCCGCCAGCCCCATCTCTGGGGCCCACGCAGCCACCACCTACCTCTCCACGGCTGTCGGGGTCAGGCTGGCCGAGGCAGGAGTCCCTGGCGTGGCCTTGGAGCGCTCTGTGAACCGGGAGTCGAACGCCTTCATAGGTTCGATCTTGGACGGGGTTGTCAGGACGGAGGGAGACAGTGTGGTGGGAGTGGTGGCTGTATTCACGCTGCAGGAAGTGGGGGAAAGGCCACATCACACAATTGCCAGGGCCAGGGGTCTGGGCTCTGTGCACCATGGAGGCCAAGGGGTCGGGCACAAACATCAAACTTCCACAAACCATTTCCCTGACTTCAACACCCCCACACACTACCTTCTGGAAGGCGGCCCTTTGGGCCCCTGGCATTCGCGAGGCTGCGAGCAAATGCCTGCCACACCCCCTGCACTCTCTGAGAGCTGCTGGGGCACAAGGCCGGACGGCGGCTCCACGGCCCCTCCTCACCTCGGGCCGGCCCCACCCCAGCCTGCGCTGACCACAGCTCTAACCCCAAGTGCACGGGGTCCTGAGGCCACCGTCCTCTCCTGTCTCCTTCCCTGGCCAAGCGCTGCACCTGGGCGGCCCTGCTTGCCTCCAGGGGATGGTCAGGTGCCCCCAGCCACCCCAGGTCCAGGCACGTCCCACACACTGGTCCAAAGTCACAGGGCCTCCTCCGGGCTGACCCAGACCAGACCTGCAGGTCTCCCAGGACCTCGTGCAGGCCCGGCACCCTGCCACTCCCCAGACCCCTTCGCCCTGACGCCCGGCTCCCTGAGTGGCCTGGCGGACCCACCCCATGCTCCTCCCCTGGTGCAGGCCTCCTGGCCACGGTCGCGGCAGAGGCTGTGGTGACACAGGCTCCAGATCACCGCGACTGTGGGCACAGGCCAGCCTTCCGTCCCACATCTCCCTGCCCACTCCTCAGGGGTTTGGGGCTTGCTCTTGTGGCCACAACCCTGTGGCCTGGCTCAGCCTAAAAGAGATACTTCCGGAGACCTGCCCGGCAAGGCCCTCAGGGGGCCAGCTCCTCAGTCACACCCCTCTGTTCCTTTCCAGTGGCTAGCGTGGTGTCCAGGCGGTGGGCCGTGGGCTCCCCAGCAAACATATTCTGAGTGTGGGGGGAGTTGGGGCCGGGGCACACAAGCAGAGTGGCTGAAGCAGGGCTGGCCCTGCGGCTGGTGACACGGAGCCCGGAGGGCCCTGAGCACTGACCCTTCTCCTGAGCAGGCCTCCACCGGACACCCAGCCTGCTCCTCCCTCCGCCTGAGGCCGCCCAGTGCCCCCGGGACCCGCCCCCGGCCCTGCAGACTCACCCATCCTTACTGCCAGTGTCGCCTGCAGGCCGGGTGCCGGCCGCTGGCTCGGGGGAAGGCTTCGAGGTGCTGAAGGGGACGGGTGTGCTGGGGTCCAGTGGCAGCAGTGGCGGGCCGCTGTGGGAGCTGAGCATGGTGCCTGCCAGGGAGCCCGAGAGCGGGATGCTGTTGAAGAAGGCCGTGGAGAAGTCCCTGTGGCCGAAAAAGGGAGAGTCAGTGCTCACACGTCCTCGACGGGTTCCTGGTCCAGAGGCAAGGAGCTGTCAGGGAGGTTTTCGTGCAGGTGTCAGAGGAGTAAATAAGAAAGCAGAAGCACCTCACGGACCACGCTCAGGCGGACCCGGACGAAGCGGGCTGTGTGCCACCAAGAAGCAGGAACACGGCAGCCGGCTGTGAACCGCCAGACGCCCCGCCTTTAGGATGCACCCTCACCTGAGGGCCAGCAGGCAAGCACGTCTGGGGGGGTACACAGGGGCCTTCTGTCGTGACAGGCAGCCCGGACGTGCCGGGAGTCACTCAACCGGCCTCTTCTGAGGAGCGGCCGATGGCTTCCGGGTGCTGCTGTGACACGCTGCAGACTCTGCGGAGGGCCCGGGGTCTCCTGGAGCAGCCACGCACAGGCCTTGGGGCCCGGGGTGCCTCGCCCACCCTCCCCACGGGGCCGCCGTCTGGACCAATGCACGTCCAAGCGCATGACGAGGCCAGCAGACAGAGAACACGGAGACGCCGGCCGCTCTGTCGGCCCACCTTGACTTCACGCGCTACGGGGGATAAATGCCTAGAAGGAACTGCAGGAGCAAGTGGCACCCACAGACGGTCCTGGGTCCTGCCTTGAGGCCCAGCTCACGGGCTGGGCACGGCCGCCCACCTCTCCACATGCTCCCTGCCGGTCTTATCAGCTTCTCCACCTCTGACCATCTGAGGGATGAAAGCGGCTATCTCACCACAGGTCTGCTGTCGTTCAGTCGCACATTCCTGGCTGACTCTTCACAACCCCACGGACTGCAGTGCGCCAGGCTCCCCCGTCCTTCACGGTCGCCTGGAGCTTCCTCAAACTCACGTCCGTTCGCTCGGGGATGCCATCCAACCATCTCATCCTGTCATCCCCTCTCCTCGTGCCTTCAATCTTCCCCAGCGCTAGGGTTTACTTTACAATTATTTTGATGCAGGGTTGAAAAATTTTTCATCTAGAAATATCCTTCTTTTTCTGCAAACTGTTTGTCCATTTCTGTCATTCATTTTCCTATTTTTTTTACCTTTTTTCATTCCGTCAAAATGTACTGAGCAGCAGCAGTGTGCCCAACGTGGGGATACGGCAGTGAAGAGGGCGCTCGGTCTCTGCCCACTGAGTAACGCAGACGTCGTGGCCAGCCAGCCAGCCGCACCCGTGATTTCAACGTCACTATTGCGATGAGCGCTCTGAGGTCGGCTAACAGCAAGTCTTGACTCACATTAAGACCTTGTTCTATCTGATTACTGGTCTGTATTATTAAAACCTACTTACCATAGTTTCAAAAATTCCTACATGGACAGGAAACACTTTCCCCAGGATGCTGTGTCTTGACTACTCACTGTGTAATGTTCCCTGAAAAACACGTTGTTTCTGTGTGGTCTATCTTTTGTGTAATTTGTAGGAAAGATATTTTTTACCTCTGAGGCTATTAAAAAAAAATAACTGAAATGTTCAGAATGTTATCCTCTGAAAAATTTCTGAGCTGTCGAAAATCGTTAAGTAGTGAGATAGGGCTCTAAATTAAAAAAAAAATTCATCTTAGTGAAGTGAAGCTGATTCACACTGCTGTGTCCATTTCCGCTGTACAGGGAAGTGACTCTGCTATACATGCATGTACACCCTTTTCCGCTACGTCTATCCCAGGGTGTTGAGTGCAGCCTCCTGTACAGTCAGACCTTGTCATGTGCCCACCCCATGCATGACAGTTACGCTGCTGACCCCCAAAGCCACACGATACCCCGCCCCAAACCCTTCTACTTGGCAACCACCCCTCTGTTCTGTGTGCGTGCAATCTCTGTTCTGTAGACACATTCGCTTGTGATCATCTGGCATCTGTCTTCCTGTGACTCGCTTCACGTACCATGACAATCTCTAAGTAGATCCATGTCACTGCAAATGGCGTCATTCCACTCCTTCTATATGGCTGAGTAGCATTCCGTTGTACAAATATACCACAGCTTCATCCATTCACCTGTTGATGGACATTGAGTTTCACTCCATGGGTTGACTACTGTAAACAGTGCCGCAGTGAACACTGGGGTGCACGATATTTTTGATTAACTGTTCTTGTATGTGCGTGGAGTGAGCTCGCTGGGTCACATGGTAGTTCTACTTTAGTTTTTTGAGGAACCTCCTGTTTTCCATCGTGGCTGCACCGGTTCGCCTTCCCACCGGCAGTGTAGGAGGGCTCCCTTTTCTCCACACCTTCTCCAGCGTTTGTTTCTTGTCGACTTTTTAATGACGGCCACTCGGACCAGTGTGAGTGGACGGCTCACGGCGGTTGATCATCTGTGTGTATTTTTGAAAAATGTCTATTCAGGTCTTCTGCCCACATTTGGATTTTTTAAAAAACGGAGTCCTGTGAGTTGCTTGTCTGTTTTGGAGACCAAGCCCTTGCTGGTTGCGCCATCTGCACGTACTCCCCCTAGTCCATAGGCTGTCTTCTCGTCTTGTGTACAGTTTCCTTTGCTGTGCAAAAGCTTGTAAGTCTGATTAGGTCTCATTAATTTTTTTTGATGGCTGAGTATGGGTTATCAAGCTGGGCCTTAGTATGCCACTGGGGCTTGCCCGTGGTGCTCTTAACGTACAAGGCCCTGACATTCTGTCAGTTTTTCTTGAGCAATGACACCAAGAAGTTGACAGCTAAGTGGATGCACACAAGCTGAACATCTGACATCTTCACGTGGCTGACAGCCACTGCCAGACTCGGCACCTTCACATCTGGAGCTGGACTGTGGACTCCGCTTCATCGACTTTGGCCACCATGTTCTCACTGTGGGTCAGCAAGAAGGGAACTGGCCAGCCTTCTTCAGGCCTGGGCCCAGGACTCGTGGGAGCTGCCTCATCAGAGACTCTGAAGCCAGATGTTGAACGTGACAGTCGCTCAGTCGTGCCCGATTTTTGTGACCCCAGGGACTATACAGTCCATGGAATTCTCCAGGCTGGAATACTGGAGTGGGTAGCCTTTCCCTTTTCCAGGGGATCACCCCAACCCAGGACTCAGACCCAAGTCCCTACACTGCAGGCGGACTCTTCACCAGCGGAGCCACGGGACTCCCCGAGCCCCCCGAGCCTCACGTTTCTCGGCAAGCTTCTCACTCCCGTTGAGTCTCCTCAGCGCCTCGATGCCTGCCTGGGGGACACCCGCGGCCCTGGCCACATCACAGTGCTGCTGGCCCCCTGGACAGACGGGGCTCGGGGCGGGGGTGGACTCGGGCCTGAAGGTGTCCAAGAAGTGCCTGCCCTTCCGAGGGGCACAGCTCTTTAGGCTGACCTGAAGCTCTGCCCTCTCCAAACACTTCCGGCTGGATCCCAGGCAGGACTTCCCACACCGCCTCACAGAGGGTGTCACAGGAGACTTTGCTGCTCATGGTTCCTCACACGGTGATACCGGGAAAAAGAGTCATTTGTTTATTTTTGTTGCTATTTGTATGGCCTTAAGAAAAGACTGGTACAGCATATGTCAGAGAATGCTGTCCTATGTTCTCTTCCAGCAGTTCTATGCTTGTGTGCCTTCTGTTTAAGTCTTGAAGCCATTCTGAATTAACACACACGCTCCGTGTGAGGAGCGCTCTGGCCTCACTGATGTCCACGCGCTGTCCAGCCTTCCCAGCACCACTTGCTGAAGAGACTCCTCTGCTCCGCTGTACACAGTCTTATACTGACTGTCCCTACAGAGTATCACGCCCTGGCTTTGACTGAACTAGATTACGATCCATCACAGATGCAAAACATGCCGTAACACTCTTGTAACATTTGAGCGCGTGGCTGCGCTCTCCTTGTGACCCACTGTCCTACTCACGGGTAAGCGCATCACGACTGTGATCACAGCTTCCAAGTTTTCATTTCTAGTGGGGCTAGTCTCCTCTGATCGACCTTTTCCAGAATACTCCAGCCGCTCCTGTGTACTTTGCCACATAACTTCAGACTCAGTTTGTCTTTCGCTGAAAATTCCTGTGGTGATTTGCACTGGCTCATGTTATGTTTGCAGGCTGAGAGAGATGTGTCATCTTTACGGTACTGAGTCATCCTGTCTAGTAAGCGGTGTGCATTTCTGGCTATTTCTGTGAATTTCCTTTCGGGTCTTGCAGTAGAGTTCAACATTTCTTCTTCATGAAGATCTCCTGTACTTGTGACATTCTAGGTGCTGCGCTGCTGGCAGCGACGGCTCTCTTGATGCCTTCCAAGGTAAACGGTGCTACTTGACGGCGCTCGGCTGGTCCTACCCAGGCGCCCAGTCTTCTTTTACTGACTGCGGCAGCTTTTCCAGTCGATTCTCTTGTGGATCACGTCACCCTTGACTAACAACACACTTTCCACCTCCTTTCTAATTTTATTTTTTTCTTGTCTAACTGTATTAGCTGGCATTGCTAGAACAAGGTTAAACTATCGTCACAGGAGTAGACATTTGTTCAGTTTTCAAATTTAATTAGAAATGTTTATCTAGTTTAATAAACATTTATCTATTCCTATTTAATTAAGTTTTAAATAAAAATGATACTGGACTCAATAAAACTGCCTCTTAAGCATCTACAGAGATGACCAAACAATTTACTTTGATCTATTAAAAGATAGGAGTAAAATAAGTGTCCCCAAATCGTCTGAACCATTCTCGCTTTCCTGAAATAAATTTTACTTATTCATAGTGTATTAACGTTTTAAACATTGTAAGGTTCAGTTTGTTACAGTTTACTTAGGATTTTACATTGACATTTGGAAATGAGATTGATCAGAAATTTATTGTGTATCAGTCACATTTTGACTGTGAAATCTCAATATAGTGTTCATTACAAAAAATGATTTTGCAAGTTTTCCTTCTAAGTACTAACAGTATTTTCAATAGTATTACACTGGTGCAAAAATAACTGTGGTTTTGCACTGTTGAAATTTGTGATTTGATATTGGAATACATTCTAAATAAAATATGATTATGTTGTATATCATTTTCATGTGCATTTCTCACTTTATCTTTTTGCTAATAACATTATTTGCTGTGCATTTTTATTTATGTTAGACTATGGAAACAACGTTCGACACACACTGAATTTGAGAGATTTTCTTATTTGAGTTCAAAACGGGGTGTAGAAGCAGTGGAGACAACTCACAACATCAACACCACATTTGCTCCAGGACCTGCAAACAAGCGTGCAGTGCAGAAGCTTCGCAAAGGAGACGAGAGCCTCGAAGAGTGAGGCGGCTGGCCGTCAGAGCCGAGAACGTCACTGAGGTTGAGCCTCCCGGAACTGTGTGAGAGGGCGTCCAAGAGCTCAACTGCAACCGCCCTACGGTGGTTCAGCAGGTGACACCACTGCAAAGGGGAGAAGGTTGACGAGGGGGTGCCTCATAAGCAGAAATCAAAAGACCGTCGTTTCCAAGAGTCATCTTTGCTTATTCTACAAAGCAACAATGAACCGTTTCTCGACTGGATTGTGACACGCAACGAAAAGTGGATTGTATATGACAACCAGGGATGACCAGTTCAGTGGGTGGACCGAGGAGAAGCTCCAAAGCAGTTCCCAACACCAACCTTGCGCCCAAAGAAGGTCACGGTCACTGCTACATGATCTGCTGCCGGTCTGACCCAATACAACTTTCCGAGTTTCAGCAAAACCATCATATCTGAGAGGCATGCTCAGCGAATGGGCGAGACGCACTGCCAGCTGCCACGCCTGCGGAGGGCCGACAGAAAAGGCCAGTTCTGCCCACAGCAGCCGGACCGCGCGCTGCACCGCGACGTGGCCACGCCTGCCTGATGTCAGAACGACTCGTTAGGATTCTCCCATGAGGCCGTTCTCGTCTGGTGCTTTGGTAGGCCACCTCTCTGAGAGCTGCCCCGTTTCTTCTGTAAGACTTCACCTGTATCGATTTTCTTCAGTTTTGGTAACTTTTGGTTTCCTCAAAATAGTCCATTATCAAATTTATTTGCGGAGTTCAACAGAAGTGTCTTTCATCCTTTTGGTTTATTCTTTATCTGGGATTGTTTCCCACTTTTTTCCATTTTAACTATTTGCACTTTCTCTTTTGTTCTTGATTAGTTAAGCTAATAACTACCTTGTCCGTTGTTACTTGTTTTGACATGCACGTCAAGGAGTCATTACGATCAAAAGCGTCAAGTTTTGGTGCAAGAAACATGAGCCCAGGGCAGAGAGCTGGCTGTGCACCACCCCGCCCCCTCTGCAGGCGGGGCCTGGTCGGACCCACAGGACAGAAGCCCCAGCCTCGCCTCCCGCATATACAGCACCCCGTCCTGTGGCTCTGACATGGTCAAGTATCGCACACGCTGGGTTTCACCTGGTCCTGAGAAAGGCGGGCAGGGGGCGGTGCCCAGGTAGGTTCAGGGGAAAAGGCTCCTTCAAGAGAAGCCAGCCTGGGCGAGGAGTCTGGAGCCTGGTTCCGCCTCCGCCTGGGGCTTGGTGCTTGTGCACCTGACCCCAGGAGGGTGTCAGTGGGTCATGCGACTGAGGGTCTCTGTGGCCCTCAGGGGGATGCAGAGCAGGCCAGGGAGGAGCGTGAGCGAGGGAGGAGCGCGAGCGAGTGCAGAGCACTGCTGCACAGGGTCCCTGCGCGGGTGGGCTGAGGGGGGGTCACCTTGACCAGTGGCCTGCTCGTCCTCCAGGTCCTCACTACGGGGAGAATGACCAGCACAGAAGCCAGCCTGACCACAGGGGCCACGACGGCAGCTGAGGCCCGCCGAGTCCATTGCCCGTCTGGGCCGCGCCCTGCACGCCGGGCCTGGGAAGACCACTGGGGAGCAGTCAGAGCAGAGCTCAGGCGCGGGCTTGCACCTGGACCCTCAGCAAGCTAGTGCCTCGGAGGACCAGTGCTGAAGTGGACACAAGGTCAGGAACCAGGAGCCGACGGGACACGGACAGCAGGGTGTCGGCAGTGACCGAACCCGACTGGACTGTGGCGACGCTTCTGTCCTGTGGCTGCTTTCAGTAAGAAACATACAGCGCTTTCCTACTGAGAAAGAGGTTGCTACCGAAGCGTAAAAAGAGACAGAAGAAAACTGGCCTGACTTCTCTCGCCCTGGCGTCTTTAACAAAGCAGGGCCAGCTGCTGGGACATGGCAGAGCCACAGAGGCGCCTCCACGAGCCTGCCTGCGGCGCGGTCAGGGAGTGGGGCTCTAAGGGGCTGGGCTCAGCTCATCCCTCTCCAACTCGGCCAGGTGGACCCACGAGCCTGCGAAGGCCAGGCTGTGACAGAGCAGCCCGACGGAGGGAGAGAGGAAGAGCACCCAGAGAAGGCCAGAGAAGGCACGGGGAGAGCAAGTACCCAGTGTCCAGCTGTGCTATGCAGAGAGGCGTGATTCTCCTCCGTCCGTCTGCGGTCCGCGTCTCAACCTGCTTCTTTAAAAGGTTCTGGCAAAGGAGAGAAACAAACAAAAGGAGACGCGTCACTAACTGTAAGCAGGCAAGGCTGGGAAGGAAGAGAGCCCCAGCCTCCCACGCTGCAGCCTTTCTGACACAACTGGACGAAGCCTCTGGTTCAGGACGTGTGCTCGACCTCCCACCCTGAGGGGCACCGGCTCCAGCAGCCCCTCGCTTCCACCTCCAGTTCCCATCAGACCGGGCCTCCGGGCAGTGAACCACGTGCCCGGCCAACCACGCACAGGCAAACACAGGCTCCACGA
Source organism: Antilocapra americana (assembly GCA_007570785.1). Classification (NCBI taxonomy): domain Eukaryota; kingdom Metazoa; phylum Chordata; class Mammalia; order Artiodactyla; family Antilocapridae; genus Antilocapra; species Antilocapra americana. Next base: position 1,070,126 of record ML663582.1, read on the forward strand.
GGAGTCACCTACCGGGCGAGACCTCAACTCCCATCTCTAAACCATGGTTTATCCACCGAAGGCTCATAACCAAGGCCTCCACTCCCACCCTGTATGCACTCCACCTGGGGCGGGGGCGCCCTGCTCAAGCGCCTGGGGATGGTTTTACCCCCAGCTCCGTCTGTGCCCTTGCCATCCCCCTCACCTGCACCCCCAGGGGAGCATGGCACCCAGGAAAAGATGCGGAGCCAATAGTCTCCAGCGGGCAGGGCGCAAGGCCCACTGCTCTGTGTCCAACCCCCGGACAGGCTACGGGCGGCCTGTGTGGCACCCCGGGAGATGCCCCTGTCCGGCTCCTGGTGGCTGTGCTCAGGTGCTGGAGGCCCGCTGCAGCCGCACGCAGCCAAGGCTGGCCTCCTTGCTCCTCGCTCACATGGACGCCAGTCCAGACAGCCTCTCGCCCTCTGCTGCGCCCAGCTCATGCTGTGTCCTCGGGGCACCGGGCCTAGCCCTCACCTTCCTGATGTCCTCCAGACTCTCTCCGTTGACGACGCCAGCGACTGAGGTGGTGGAGCCCACTTCTCTGGCCGCAGGTCCAGCATCTCTGGCCGCAGGGCCCTTGTGGTCTAGCTGCTGCTGCCTGCGCTGATACTGAAGCATCTCGGGGTTCTCGATGACAGCAGTGGACAGCTGAGCCTCAGTCATGATGGCCAGGCTCTTGCCATAGGTGGACTGGTGGATGCGGCTCTGGGGAAGGCCGAGCGAGGGGTGTGATGCTGCCCACCCATGGGTGAGCTGTGAGCGGCTCCCCGCTCAGAGAGACAGGGTCCCCGAGCTCTCCCGCCGTCTGCCTGCTGCTGACTACATGTGTCAGGAGCAGCCCTGCACCCTCCCTGAGGGCTCACAGCCTTCAGGGCATCTATACCTGGGGATGCAAGTGAACACCGGACCCTATGGCAGGTCTGATGCAGAATGAACATCAAGAACCTCTCGCTGAACTGAATTTGAGACCCTCAGGCTGTAACGGAGGCTCCTAAACAGTTGCAGGGACCCAGAGGCTTCCTGGGAACCAGGTCCCGAAGCCCAGAACCTCCTCCCACAGACGGAGGGGCCCCGTGGGGCTGGAGAGCGAGGGAAGGCCTGGCATGCAAGCCAGGGGATCTTTCTCTGCCTGCACGGCTCCCAAGACGTCCCAAGCATCACGGGCAGGGCCTGCCACCTTCCCAGCCCTCCGCAGTCCTGGGCCCAAGCTGGCCCACGGGAGTGGGGACAGCGGCCTCAGCACGGGGGTGCGCCTGGTGGGACGAGCAGAGGCCGCACATCGGGCGTGCCAAGGGCCAGACCAGGGCCGTGGGAAACCTGCACGGCAGGAAGGACCTGGGCAGGGTGGCCTGGGCCACAGACCCCCCCCGGGCCCCGGAGGCTCAGGTCAGGATGCTGAGCTCAGCCTTAGTGTGCCTGCACCCAGGCCGGTCACGGCTCTCGAGGGCGATGGGAGCTCCCCCAGAGAGGCTGACCAAGTGAGGCAAGAGCTGGGGTGGTGGACTCACTCGCCCCACGGGTCAGAACTGTGGGTGCCAGGCTGGCCCAGGCCCCGAGCCAGGCAGATCCCGATGCCCAAAGGGTGATGTCGTAGTGGGGTCCCCACAGAGGCCTCCAAGGGGCTCCCGGCAGCAATGGCCCCCTCGAGAGGAGAGCTGGCGTGGCCTTGCTCGAGGGAAGCAAGGAAGGCAGGGAAAGCCGCGCCGGCCCACGCAGGGCCCCATGGACGCGCCCCATCCTGGGCAGGCCATGTGTGGAGGAGGCCTGGCCACAGGCGGCTCACGCTTCTGCTCCCAGACCTCAGGCTCACCAAGGAGGAGCTTACTCACGGGCTAGCGAGACGGAGGAGCTCTGCCTGGAGGGGTGTGGGACGCATGGCCCTGGGCCTGGCAGATTAAGTGCCAGGAAAGGGGACCCTCTCTATCCCGACAGCCGCCAGGGGCTGCGTCAGCACAGGTCACAGGCGGACAACCGCCTGGCAGCCCCTCCATGCTCCTGGCGTGCGCACTGCTGGGGCGGCTGTCAGCTCAAGGGAAGACGCCCAGGCCCACTTGTGACTGAGACAGATTCTGGTTGAACAGAACTTCATCTGTGAGGGCGACAGCCTGTAAAAGGCTGAACCCAGGGACGCCTCAGGAAGCAATGAGTATGTGCAGGCTGCAGGGGCCCAGAGCTGTGCGGCTCCTACCTTCTCCTCCTCGCTCAGGGGGTCTCCCAGCTCATCCTGGGAGAAGTCCAGAAACGCCACGGAGCCGTCCATGGAGCATACCAGGATGCCCAGCCCATTCAGGGTCCTAGAAGAGACGGCCGTCAGCAGCCAGGCACAAGCCTGTCTGTTTCCTGCCAAGGGAACCAGGGGCGCAGGGCCTGAGGAAAGGCTCCTGCGCCCCAGGGGGAGGCGGGGGTTGGGGCCAGGGGGGACAGTCCCATCCCAGAAGGCTCTAGGCCCTACAGTTCTCCGCACGTGTACACCTCGGGGTCTGCTCCGGCTGCGGCCCAGGGCCCGGCCACTCAGGCCTGATTGCACCAGAGGCCTCAGGCTCCAGTGGGTGCCTCCCCCTTGCCACTGGGCCTCTAGCCGAGAGGCCCGCTTACCAGGAGATGTCCATGATGGATTTGTCGAACAGCTCGTGGATGACCACCAAAGGGCGTTTCAGGCACGTGAGCTGGAAGGCAAATGAGAGCGTGACTCTCCCGACCGCTTGGCTCAGAGCTGCCATCGACAATGAGCCTTGGCCCAGCCGTGCTGACACACAGGGCGTCCCCACCTCCGCTCGCCCACCACCAAGGCCCCAGAGGGGGCCCAGCCCGCCAGACACACACAGCCGGGCCGGGGAGATGGCTGCACACACACGACACAGCCAGCAACGCCGGGGGCTTCCGCAAGGCCTCTCGAGCAGCGATGGGCCAGGGCCATAGGGGAGGAGGCAGCCAAGGCAGGTCCAGGGACAGAACAGCCTCAGAGAGGACCAGCCCCCTGTGCGTATCCAGGCTCCGCGGGGGCAGCGCCATGCAGCTCATGGGCTCACGCTGCCCTGGACCAGGCCCTGGGTCACCACCACTACCCCCCTTTCTTCTGTCTTGGGACAAACAGCAAATGCCCTCAAAGTCAGGGACGGGGCCGCCTACTGCGGAGAGTGACGCAGGGTGGGCGTCACAGACACCCGTGCGTGTCTGTGTCTGAGACTGTGTTCACCGCCTAACCCGTGTGCTCACGCCCCAGCAGGCTCCCCTACGTGGCCAAGCGCAGACCCACACGTCCAGCAGGTTGGGCTACCATATACGGGGCCGGCCTGTCCGGCCCATAGGGCCCGGGAACCCACTTTGTAGGCAAGAGGCCCTGCGGCCACCCTGATCCTGAGGACGGGGCTGGACTCAGCCTGGAGCCCGCAGGAACCTTGCCCTCCCTGGGTCCTCTCTCCAGAGAGACCCAGCCTGGCCCTCAGCCCACAGACCCGCCTGCAGGCCCTCGGAAGCGGGGGACCTGTCAACCTGAGCTCCGGCACCGAGGCTTTGCTCAGAGCACCAGGGACGGAGCCCAGGTCTGCGGGCACCCAGGGAGTGTGTGCCTGGACCGCCTATGACGCCCCAGGTCCAGGTCTGGGACAGGGTCTGGGACTGCTCTGCCATCAACAACCGAATGCAGCCGGGGATAACCTCCAGACCCACCGTCCACAGGGAGTCAACTGCGAGGGACGAACTAGTGCCAACGCAGCAACACACACAAATCATCACGGCACGCCAGGTGAGAGTCAGACAGGGTGCAGACACAAACCCGGGGCAGCTGCATTTGTGTGAAGCCCCGGACAGGAAGGCCCAGGCATGTGGCAGACGCTGTGGCGAGGCGCCTGGGCACTCCGAGGGGCCGGAGCAGCCTGGGCCACACGGAAGCCACATGCCTGATGATCTGCACGCTGCAGGAGGCTGCCCCACGGGGGCTCCGTGTCAACACAAAGGGCCTCTTGAAGGAAAGGAAGGCCAGCACCTGTGTCAACCGCGGCCTGCCGCTGACAGCGCGGCCTGCCGCTGACAGCGCTCCCTGCGCCTGGTCCAGGGGCCGCTCTGGTCGGGCGCAGAGCAGAGCCCACCGCCCGCCACCAGAGTGGGGCCTCTCCTCCCCTGCCGCCCCCGCCCCCGGCAGCAGCGCAGGGTGGGCTCACCCAGACGGACAGCGAGCGGTCCTTGCTGCCGACAGCGCAGCAGCAGTACGGGCAGCTGGGCTTCGTGGAGCTGCCGTTCTTCTGCTTCTTTTTGAAGATTTTCGGGTTGAACTTCTGAGGCCGAACGACAAAGGCAGGTTAGTGGCCAGTCGGGTATCGGGCAGGTGCGCTCGAGTGCCGGCCCCGCCCTTTCTGGCGCCAGGGACCGATCTGGTGGGAGACGGTCTCCCGCAGACCAGGGTGGGGTGCCTCACACGCGTCTGCGGATCTGCAGGGGGCAGAGCGCAGGTGGGGTGCGGGCGAAGGGGGGGCGGCTGCGAACACAGACGAAGCTCCGCTCGCTCGTGGCCCACTTTCTAACCTGCCACACAGTGGTCCTCAGGGGCTGGGGATGCCTGCCCTACACCAGATCTGAGACGCACGCGGGCGGCCCTGCGGGGTCTCGTCCCAGTGGCAGGCAAATGGCCAGCTGCAGGGAGACGGGAGAGCTGCAGCAAAGGCGTGGACCCCTGGCCCGGCAGCTGGGAGGCCTTGGGGCGAGTATCCCATGGAAGCACCTGGCCAGCCACGTGGCGAGCCCTGCAAAGGAGCCGGCCCCTAGCTCCCAGGCCCTAACAAAACCCCACCTTAAACCCGTGTTATTACTGCAGCTGTGCTTACCTAAGACACACAGTGCAGATCAAAATATTTAACGTTTATCATTAAGAATGGGAAGGGTGAACCCATTCTGACGAACAGAAAACTGAGACCAGGGTTCTGGACAACCCCTGCCCTGTCAGCCTCACACAGACTGCTCCACAGCCTGCCTCGGGCCTGTGAAGACGCTCCGCAGGAGGCTGACTGCCACCTCCAGGCGGTTGGCTGGCTCACCGCCCGGCCGTGGAGCTGCGCCAGCCTGGGTGGGTCTCCAGGAGCCCGTGGAGTGCGCTGCTTGTCAGGGCTGCCAGCCTGAGTGCCCTCGGGCAGGCCCACAGTGGTCCTGACCAAAGTCTGACGCCGGTGACATTCGTCATCACGTCCATTTGGCAGTGAGACACACGGGATGTGCTCCGTGGGATGTGATTAGTGTGAAGGGAACAAGGATCGGACAGCAGCGTGCTGACCTGCAGAGGCTGCCGCCCCAGCCCGGCCCAGGCCGCGAGGGTCCCGCTCGGGCAGCACTAAAGGCCGGCCAGCAAGAGGCCCAGCGGACTCACCACGACGGTCACAGCCTTCCGGTGGCCAACGAAGTCCATGTTGGTCTTCCAGCCCTCCCGCTCAATGATCTGGGCTGTGGGGCCGGAGTTATTCATGGCGTGGGCAGACACCAGGTAGTGCCCGTCAGGTGACCAGCTGAGCCGCAGCACGTGGGTCGTCCCTCCACACTGCAGGAAGTGTCCGTGCTTGGGTGGGGCCCAAGGCCAACGCCGCAACCAAAACCGCCCCGGGACTCAGGTTGAGTAGCGCCACGCGGCTCTCCTGCGGTCCCGCTGCCCCACTGCTCAGCGCACAAGCTCTGAGGGGCCAGCTGGACGGCACCTCTGTCCACTGCGCTGCATGGGCCCTGGGCTTCTGATCACAGACCCCCCTCCGCCCAGCACCGGGAGCCCTGCTGACCCTCAGGGCTCTGGTGCGAGCCTGTCCTGGCACAGAAGCGGGTCCACCAGGGCCCAGCTGCGCTCCTGAGCCCTCTCCTCCCTGCAGCCTGGAGATGCCAGCAACCAAGGAGAGGTTGGCAAAGTCCACATAAACCACAAAGGGCACAGCAGAGAGGTCCTGCTTCCCGACCCAGGCAGCCCTCACACCAGGTCTCCTGCAGGGTGAGGTGACGCTGGCTAAAAGCAGCTGCTGAACCTCAGGGTCAGCCCTGGGTGGCCTAAGGCTGAGGGGGGCTAGAATCCAGGCTGTGCAGCCATGGAGGAAGGCCCACAAGGCAGAACCTGAAAGCAGTGTGGAGACACACCTGCAGGAAGACGGCAGGACGCAGGAGTGTGCACACACAGGAGATGCTGAGGAAGCGTGTACATACACAGGAGATGCTGAGGAAGCGTGTGCACACACAGGAGGAGCTGAGGAAGCGTGTGTACACACAGGAGGCGCTGAAGAAGCGTGTGTACACACAGGAGATGCTGAGGAAGCGTGTGT
>ML663582.1:1076440-1098078 GCA_007570785.1 Antilocapra americana
GAGGAAGCGTGTGTACGCACAGGAGGAGCTGAGGAAGCGTGTGTACGCACAGGAGGAGCTGAGGAAGCGTGTGTACACACAGGAGGAGCTGAGGAAGTGTGTGTATACACAGGAAGTGCTGAGAAAGCATGTGTACACACAGGAGGAGCTGAGGAAGCGTGTGTATACACAGGAGATGTTGAGGAAGCGTGTGTACGCACCGGAAGGGCTGAGGAAGCATGTGTATGCACAGGAAGTGCTGAGGAAGCGTGTGTACACACAGGAGATGCGGAGGAAGTGTGTGTACACACAGGAGATGCTGAGGAAGCGTGAGTATGCACAGGAGGAGCTGAGGAAGTGTGTGTACACACAGGAGATGCTGAGGAAGCGTGTACGGACAGGAGGAGCTGAGGAAGCATGTGTATGCACAGGAGGAGCTGAGGAAGCATCTTCGGACCCACAGCCAGCCCCAATTCTGATCCCACGTGAGAGCAGACCTTGAATGAGCTAAGGGTGAACCAGCACAGGGGCCCCTGCAATCGCTTCTCTGGACGCTGTGCACGGGACAGCTAAGGCCCTGCAGAGGCTGCCTGCCCACAGGTGGCGCGGGGCAGCGGTGGGCAGGGTGGGCACAGTGGGCAGTGGGTGGCACTGGGCCTCACCTCGTCGAAGGGCTTGGTGATGCTGGTTTCTAACTGCCAGTCCAGTGTGCGCCACACCTTCAGGCTGCGGTCGTCGGCCTGAGAGGCGATGTACTTGCCCACAGGGTCCCAGGTCAGGCCCTTCACCAGGCCAGAGTGGCCTCTAAGCGTGGCTAGGATTTCTGCAAGCACAAACACAGGGGCTGGACAGATGTCACCAACACAAAACCACCTGCAAACATGGGCGAGACTGGCTGGCCAAGCGGGGGGCCTCAGGAGCCGCCCTGGCCAGACCCCGCCGGGCACACACACAAGGGCCCTCAGTTTGCTCTCGTCCGGGACGGCCCAGCACTGCCCTCCAGCCACTGCCCTCGGGCAGGGGGCCAGAGCGGACCGCGCCCCTCGTTCTGCTGGGAGGGCAGCCCTGCTGCTGGTCTCCCTTCTGGACAGCAGCCCACCCCGTCAGAGCTGCCCTGAACGAGCAGGGACGGGCCCTGCACCAAGGGGGTACCTGTCTTGTCATCTGAGGCCAAGGAGACAAGGGCGCACGAGCTGGGACCCCGCCCTGAAGAGCAGGGACAGGAGGCGCCCCGCGGGCTGCAAGCGCAGCGCTGACTGGGGCTCCGCCATCGGGAGGGATTCCAGCCAGTCAGCAGGAAGGTCAGCTTGCTGCCAAGGGGGTTGTGTTCGGCTGCTCATGCCCCCCAAGGGTGTCAGAGAGACTCCAGGGCGCAGAGGCCGAGCCCGGGGGGAGGGTGCACCCTCTGGCCAGCTCCAGCACTGGGCACGCGCCCATATGGGCACTTGGTTACTGCTTTCTTCAAAGTCAGCTTTTAAACCTTAAACACGGTTGACAGAGGCCTGAGTTACCGGCAAGACCCTGAGAGGCCAACCGAGGGGACGGAGCCCACCCGCCGCAGCCACCACCAGGCAGCACCGTGGCCAGACTGCCCGGGCAGAGACGCGCAGACCTGGGAACTTCACGGCGTTCCAGATGACCACGGTGTTGTCCACACTGCACGAGGCCAGCCAGGCATCATGGGGGGACCACGCAACGTCCATCACGTCTGGAAGACAAGGGCAGGTGATCAGCCTCTCACAGTGGTGTGGGCGTAGACACACAGCCGCACCCTGCCTGCCCACCGGTCAGCTGGTCAGCGGGCCCGGGCTTCTCACGGCTGGGCAGACTTGACCTGAGACCACCATCACTAGACTCTCCAAGCCACCCTGAAGCACCTCCCGCCCTGCCCTGCCCCACCCCGTCTCAGATGAAGTGCAAGGGCCCACAGCAGCCGGGCGCCCATGCTCTGCACCCGCGTGCGGCAGCCCCAGCAGAGCGGGCAAGACGGCTGAGGGTGCCCTGGTTCCTCCGGGCACAGCGCCGGGCTGGGCATGGGGTGTGTGGAGGAAGGGCTGGGGTGTGAAGACAGAAACAGCCGCCACTCAAGAGCCGTTGGGCCCTCTCCTCCAGCACCGCGAGGCCCTCAGGGGCCCCCGGGCTCTCCCGCCGCCCACTCTGTGCTGCCTGGCCGTGGGCCGGGACCAGGCTGCAGCTTCTCAGGCGCCCTAGCGCCCAAGGCCCTCGGCATACCCCACATGCCGGGTGCTTCTTCCAGACAGACGCGTGCCCTCTCCCAGCCCCGGGGTGGGCAGGGGCTCCTCATGTGCTGTGACCACGAGGTCCAATTCAGAACTCCCTTCTTGGCTTGAGGATGACTCCCCCTCCAACCCACTGAGCATGTTCTCGTCTGCTCGGCCGAGGCGAGACTGCCCATCAGCGTGTGGGGCTGCCTGCAGGCCTCACTGCTGCCCCCGTGCGCTGGGAAGAGGCTGTAGGTGGGCCCAAGGTGAAGGCAGGTCTGCAGCGGCAGGCACGGGCACCTCCTCTGGAGCCTCGGAGGTGCTGGGGGCCTCCACGGACACTCCAGACCCCTGTGCTTCCTGAGGCCTGGAGCAGAGGCCCGTTCAAGTTGGGACTCCAGAAGGAAGGCGAGTTTGTTAGCCCTTTCCTAAACCGTGGCAACACAGACATCAGCCACAAATTCCATCAGTTTTCCTTCCTGTGAAAGTTCCTTGTCGGCAAGTCTGTCATTCTCCCTCGCGGTGTTTTTTAAGATCATCACTTTTTGGGTCACTTGTTAACTGTGAAGAAACATTCGCTCTGCTGGCGGTCTGACGAGTGACGGAGGCTTCTGCCTGCTCCTCTGTCACTCACCCCTCTCACAGCCGGGGCGCGTGACGCTGTCTTCAGCTGAGCCTCACGTGGCCGACCTCTCCCCCGCCAGCCGCTGGGTGGCTGCTGACTGTCGCCAGCGGAGAACGATGCTTTCCTCCAGTTTTGGGTCCTTGGCGCCACCTTGGACTCATAGCCCAGCGTTCTCAGGAGCCCCACAGCCCCCTAGACGTACGTCACACTGTGTGAGCTTCCCCGCGTCCTGACTCACTGTACCAGGTGCCCTCTGGAGCCACCGTCAAGTCTGGTCAATCCACGAGGGACACAACCTCCCCGCACCCCAGCTTGGAGCCCCTGCCTTCAGACCACACGCCTGGGGCCCCGCCCTTGCTGTCAGGCTCCTCAGCATCATTTCCTCCCTGGAGATTCCCAGAGAACGACTTTCCTAATGTCCCTAAAGTCCCCCACCCACACCGGCCTTGGCCACTGTCCCCAGAGCCCCGCCCAGGAGCCCTCCCTGGTCCCCCACCGCTCCCCTAGACTCCCCCAGACTCTCCGATGGCTCTTCCAGCCGAGACGGCCCAGCCCGTCCACCTCGGGCCAGCACTCCCCTGCTCCCCGGCCCACGACAGCTCTCGTCCTGTCTCTGCAGGAGACCGGCCAGGCTCCATCCTGCTCCTGGCCCAGGTCTCTCCTAAGCCCCACCGACTGGGCCTGTGCCTGACCATGCCGGCAGGAATCACACTGCCAAGGCCTCGGCCCCCATGTGCAGCCTCATGGCCAACCCGACCCCTGGTGCCCAGGCACCTGTGGGGTGGGGGGCGGGGGGGCTCTCTCCTGAAGCTCTCAGCATCTTCCCTGCCCCGCCTCCCCCTGCTCAGCCGAGCCCTAGGCTCCAGCCCTGCCTGCTACCTGCTGAGACCAGCTCGCAGGTCCGCTGCCACCCGCCACCTCCATGAGTTCACTGAGATGACCCTTGCGGCCCAACAGGCCCTCACCCAGAGGCCGCCACGGGTCCCTCAGCGTGCCCGCGGCCCCCGCCCCCGGCCCAGGCCTCCGCGCTGCTCTGCCTCGCCCCTGGCCCCAGGCCCACGGCCACACCCCGGGCTACTGCCCCAAGGTCAACTCTGCCTGGGTGGTCCACGTGCTTGCCCCCGCCTAGCCCTCCGCTCTCCCCCTGGACACCACGTTGAGACCTTCCTTAGAAATCTGAGTAAAACTGCACGTATCTCTTTTTACCACTGGACATTCCAATTGCTACTTCGGCTACTGCTGACTTTTGGCTATTACTAAAAAAAGCCAAAAGTTTTCTTACATGAGGCCAATTTAGTAATTTATTAGTCTGAAGTGCTTTTCAATGCTTTATAAGTTTTAAGGGCTTCAATCCTCACATCATCTCATTTTTGTATTATTTTCCAGTTTGCATACTCTCTTTATTTCTTTTCTCTTTTTTTTGGTACGCCACACGGCTTGAGATGGTTGGATGGCATCACCAACTTGATGGATATGAGTCTGAGTGAATTCCGTGAGTCGGTGATGGACAGGGAGGCCTGGCATGCTGCGGTCCAAGGGGTTGCAGAGTCAGACACGACGAGCGACTGAACTGAACAGACACGGCTTGTGGGGTCTTTGTCCCCCGACCAGGGACAGAGCTCGGCGCCTAGCAGGTGGGGTGCTGCGTCCTCTCCCCGGGCTGCCACGGCGTCCCCCGCGCACCTTCTGGCTCCGTCTGACTGCAGCGCAGCACCGCGCCTCCCTCCTCTCCGCAACAACGGGGCAAGGCTCAGCTGTGACCAGTCTGCCCTCGCTTCCAAAGACCAGGGGAGACCTTATCGCAGTAAGAGAACAGCTATCTATGGCCGTTAAAAAAAAGGATTTTTATTAGGAATTGATGCCGAATAACCTAAGATTCATTTCAGAATGCCCTAGGATAACCCTGCTTCTCGTATCTAACTCCCTAGCATGCTAACGGGTGAACAGAGCGCCACGACACTAAATTCTTCTGTACAAATCGTACTCAGTCAAAACGAGTCACTGCTTTCAAACGTCGTAAGTTCACAAACATTCTGGTGTTTCTGATTTTTCCGGCTTTGTTCATATTTGCTGGAAATGCAGGGTTGTAGCTTCTTTTGAAGAGTACATATTTCTACGTTTTACAATAATTCTTAACAGTCAGAAACCACGCCTCAACAAATAATGCAGGCTCAGGAGCCATTTGGAGAAGGCAATGGCCCCCCACTCCAGTATGCCTGCCTGGAAAACCCCATGGACGGAGGAGGCTGGTGGGCTGCAGTTCATGGCGTCGCGGAGAGTCAGACACGACTGAGCGACTTCACTTTCACTTTTCACTTTCATGCACTAGAGAAGGAGATGGCACCCCACTCCAGTGTTCCTGCCTGGAGAATCCCAGGGACGGGGGAGCCTGGTGGGCTGCCGTCTATGGGGTCGCACAGGGTCGGACACGACTGATGCGACTCAGCAGCAGCAGCAGGAACTGTGTTCTGAAGGTGCCTCCCAGCCTCCCCCGTGATCACCATTTGCTCACATTTTCCTGATCCTGTGATATCAACTGTGGAAACTAGAACTTTCTAGCAAACCCTATTTCTTTTTGGGTTTTGTCTTTAGCTCAACGCTACACGTCACACTACACTCTGACAACTCCCACCGGGGTTAAATGCTCTCCTGGACCTCTCACTTCTGGATTTATCAGGTGTTTCTCCCCATCCTGCTGAAACACGCCCAGTACGCGGTTCTCACACGTTGCCTCTCAAGACCCAAGGCCTTCTACCCATCTGTTTTTGCTTCCTTGCGGATGATTTTCCTTAAATGATCTCACTACACCTGCTGCCGGAGGTGGTGGGTGCCCCCACTGAAGGCGGGCAGCCCTGCCTGCCTGTGAGGGCCCTGGGGGCGGGCTCAGACCCAGTCGCAGGTGAGGGCCCACGAAGTCCTCTCTGAGCCCCCACCTGGGTAACCAGAGCAGCCCAACGAGGCTGCGCTGCCAGCAAGGCGCTAAGCTGCACAGCTGACTCCGTCAGGGTGACCCAGCGGCCCTCCCTCAGCCCCCGCTCACCCTTCCAGCACTGTCTGCAGCGTGGCCCCCTGCCTCACCCGGCTGCTGGCTCCCCCCAGGGCTCGGGACACCCCCATCACTGGCTCTACGGGCACCAGCGAGGGGCCCGCCCCCTCCCCTGCTCTGCCCTAGGAAGCTCCCCGGCCCGTCTCCTCTCAGTGAGCACAGCCCCGCCTGAGCCCGAGTCCGCCGCCTCTGCCACAGCGCTGCTCAGGGGTCAGTCCCGCTCAGGCCCCAAGGCCGTGAGGCCCCATCAGCAGAGCTGCGAGCCCCAGGACCGGCCCCGCACGCACAGCAGGTGAGGTGCGGCCAGCTCACCGCCGGCCCCAGCCCCCGCACGCCCGCCTGGCCCTTCCCAGCCTGACTGCAGGCTCTCGGAGGAGGACTGAACTGCACGGACTCTGGGGTCCCTGGCGTCTGGCCGAGTGCTGTGCCCCTCAGTGTGGGCCTGGGAAGTGCCCACTGAAGACACTGCACACACACTCAAAGTCACGGAAGAGGCGTGTCAGTGGCCCCGTGTGTGGGTTTCTGTGGAAGAAAGAAAGTGCGCTTACGGACTTAGCGATCCGCTGACGGAGGCAGCGACTCAGTTCCCAGGACAAACAGCGGGACGTGGGGAGGTCTACATCGAAGATATAAACACACAGCCCATGAGGGCAGCAGTGGGGACACTGACGCCGCTGGAGGCAGGCAGGGGTCGGGGCGGCCAGACACAGGGCTGCGCGGAGGCCCCATGGTCCACGGGGCCGCTGAGGCGCCCCCCACGGGCAGCCCACTCACCGCCTGAGTGACTCCGCAGGATGGAGACGCATCGCCACTGCTCCACGTTGGCAAGCTTGCCACTGGAGCCGAACACGGTGCTGGGCCCGATGTACCTGTGCGAGAGGGGGGTCAGTGGGGGCCAGGCCGGTGCCGTGGAGACAGACGGACACACAGCAGCCGGCAAGCTCCAGGCGGCTGCATGGCAGGGGCTGGGTGGGCAAGGCCGCATCCATGCACCGGGTGGACGCTCACAGCCCGACCAACCTTGGCAAGGTATCCACGAGACAGAAGGACGTGAGGGCCACAGACCTGGGTGTCACACAGAATGAGATCCCTCACATCACCTATACTGGAGCACAGCCCAGGACACATGGAAATACAAAAACAGAGCCTGTGGCTTCCTTTGAGTGGTGGGACTATGATTTGTTTCAGTTTCCAAAACTGGGTACTACACGTGTGATCCTACGTTGGGTAGAGCCACAGAATCCCTGAGGCCCTCCTATGAGGCCGTGAACACCCCTGCTGGGACGCTGGGGCCAGGACAGCACTGGGGTGGCTCCCGGGCCCCACAGGCATGCTCCCACTAACACCCTCCATCCGGCAGAACCCGCCCAGGCTACAGGCAGGCTCGCGGAGGCAGCGCGCTATGCCTCTGCTCTCCTAGCCGCAGCCCCAGGGACACTCCGGCTGAGCGGGAGGACATCTGGTCCCTAGCCTGCCTGGCCAGAGGCCCAGGACCAACCTGGGGGACCCCAGGAGACGGTGTTCTGTGGGTGCAGCGCAGGCGCTCAGGGCGGGCGGTGCGGTGGAGCCCCGGCGAGAGGGAGCAGGTGAGTGCCAAGGAGGGCGGGCTCTGGACCCCACCACAGGACCCTGTGTGCGGAGGGCACAGCAAGAAAGGCCACCAGCGCAGCCCTGGGGGGCGCTGAGCAGGTCTGTGGGCAGGTGGCGGCTGCCGCCTCCACATCTACCTCCTGCCACCCCTGAAGCTGGAGCTCTGGGGACGTCAGTGCCAGGTGTGACAAAGACCAGCAAAGAAGCTTCTAAAGACAGGACGGAGGAAAGAAAACGATGCTTACGTAGCCCGCTTCCACACCATAATCAATTTGTCGTCGCCCCCGGAAGCTAAGTACATCCCACCGTTTGACCACCGCACACAGTTCACACACGCTGCGGAGAGAAACAGAGCGGTCACAGTCTGCGGGGCCGGGGGCAGGTGCGGCTCACGAAGGCCGGTTTCGGGTCACCAGAGGGCACACAGGGCGCCGAGCGCGCCTGCAGGAGCGCCCACCAGGGCAGGGTCTGCTCGTCTCCGGGAGGTCAGCGCCGAGCACGCAGTCCAGGTATTGGGAACTTAAGCCCCTCCCATCAGCAGGGGTGCGGCCTGCTGAGAGGTGTCTCTGACTAGGGACGACCCTCCACAGGAGGGCTCGTGGGAAAAGGCCATGACACCCTCTCCAGAGCATCCAGGGAAGTGGCTTGGTAGAGCACCAAACCGGCTTCGAGCCGCCTATCAGCGCTTTCCCAACTGCAGGCAGACCGCCCTGCACACACCAACTAAGCCGGTAGAGCCCCCGGCCCCACCGGTCGGAGCCCCCGGAGTCCCACGACACAGGACTCTGTCCAGGCTGTGGCCCTCATGAAGACTGTGGGGGGCGTAGTGCGCAAGGGAACGTGTGTAACTGTGAGCACAGTGTCTCCGGGGCAGCTAGGCGGGCCCCAGAGCTGGGTACGGCCCTGACGCTCCACGGCAGGGAACTACGGTGCTACAGCAGGAGAGGAGACCATGACCCGGTCGGGGAGCCCTGAGGGCCTGGCAGAGGCCCCAAGGGACACGGCGGCCGTCCCGACATCTGCTCAGCTGTCTGTGGGCACCCTTCCCTGGACCCTACTGCCTCCAGGCCACTGGTCCCCAAGCCCCGTGGGGTCAGGCAGGAATGGCTCGTGAGCAGGAGGTCACCGGCGGTACCTGCAGACTGTCCCAAGGCGGCTCTGCGGGCGGGCCGAGTCTCCGCTGAATGACTCGCCCAGGTGTGTAGCCAGCATCTGCGCTTCGGACGGCAGGCCAGGGGGGCTGGCGCCGCATGGGCCTTATCTCTCTGATCATAAACACACGTGCTAGCCTTGGGCACTGTGCCAACACGCAAAGCCTGCAAAGGGCCACCCTGGAATACCTAAGTGATTGTCCATCTGGCAAAGCATCTTGGGGACATTCTCGTCCTTCTCGTCATCTTCCTGGAGGACTGGAGACATATTCCAGATTACAACCTTCCCAGAATCCTGTCCTGGAACGGAGGAGCAGAAACAACTCGATGAGTCCGGAATGGGCACAGGACACCACACCGCGCCCTCGCCGGCACAGTCAGGCCGGCCAGTCAGATGGACGGACACAAGAGCTGCTGGGGTCAGAGGCTGCGGGCTCTGCCCTCGACTCTGGCCTAGCCTCTAACACGGATCCACCAGGGGCCCAGGAAGTCCTTGTGCCCACCTGGGACCCAGACCCCAATCTGGGACACCAGAGGCTGTGCAGGGCACCCACACCTCCCCTCGCCAGGCTGACCGGACACTTTGAGAACTGAGCCTGAAGCGTGCCCTGGACAGAGAAAAGGTTCGTGGCTTCCCTGCGTGCCCTGAGCCATCACCTCCAGGGGAAGACCGCCTGGTAGCGGGCACTCTGCGGGCACACACACCTGTGCATCTCGAGAGGCGTTCCAGTGCTGGGAACTCCCAAAGGGTGGCCCCTCACTACCTCTCTAGCACGGAAGCGAAAACCAGTAAGGGCCTGGAAGTGGATGTGTCAAAATCACCACACAGCGCCCCTGAGATGGCCGCTCAGCCAGGATGTAAAAACACTTCCTCATCAGCCCCGGCCCCTGCAGGACAGAGCGGAGCTCCCCCGAGCCCAGAGAGACGGCCAGTGATGACCAACTGGAGCCCTTGCCCACCTCCTCCTGCTCTGTCCGCGGGACCAAGCAAGCTGAGGGTGCAGGCTGGCTTTGACAGGAGTCCACTCGGCAGGAATCAGAGCGTAAACCTGCTACCACAACACTCAGAGTGTGTGGGGCCCCAGGGTTGGACGTGACCCGCCACGGGAGCGCTGCAGAGCGGGAGGCGGGCGAGGATGGGCACAGCGCCCCGCTGCTCCCCTGAACCTACCTTGCCCTCCAGTTGCGAACTTGGTCCCGTCTGGGTGAATATCAACTGAAAAAATTGGTTTGCCTGGGAACAGAGGAAAAACAGACAGTAAGGCACTGACACGCACAGCACCAGTCACTCAAGCACTGCCCCCCGTCACGGCTCCGAGGGAAAAAGCTCCCAGGGAAAAAAACAGGCTGCCGACAAATCCCGCCAGCTAGCGACAGCACAGACAGCTCCAGAGCCGCCCTGGGACACGGAGCAGCCTGTAGCCCGACGGCGGGCCGACGTCCTGTCCCTGCGGGCTGGGCCTGCAGACCCCGCTCTCACACCCTGGTCCCCCACCAGGTGGGTGGGACGGCAGCGATGGGCACCTCCTCTCTCATTGTAACCCCCCGCACGGCTGGGCCCCGTTGGCGTCATGGCGTCGTCTCCAGCACGGCCTCCTGGCGCAGTCAGTCAGATGGCAGTCCCCGCTAGGGGGGGCCCAGGCCCCATGGGGACTGCGAGGCTGGAGCCAGCTGGGCAGGCTGACTGGCGAAGGCGCTGCAGCAGACTGTCTGCGCCCGTGGGCGTCTGTCCAGCTCTCGGCCTCCTTCAGCCCAGTGCCTAGCCCAGCTCAGGGACACACGAGTGGCCTTAGAGTGAGCTGGACGGCAGCAGTCACCGACACAGAAGTGGGGCAGTCGCCGGGGTCTCTCAGCTGAGCATGCTGTCTCCATCACCCAGAGGGGCGCAGTGGACATGGGCCGGAGGGTCAGGCTCTGGTGTCATGTGATAGCAGGCAGGGACCAAACGGCAGCGGGGTCCTCCACAGCGCCTTCTTGAGGGCATGGCCACGGTGAAGCCAAGCGCCAGCTTCCCCAAGGCCGGGGAAGGCCCCACCTGGCCACGATGTGGCGGCGGGCAGCGGCAGGGTGCAGTGCCAAATGCACCTGCTCCGTGCCCTGGAAGCAGCAGTCGCTCCAGCACAAAGCCCCAGCCTCTGGCACGTCAGCTTGTCTGGCAGCCGCGGCTGGTCCGAGCACCTGCGGTGTGTTCACAGCCGGGCACCAGGGCGACTGTGTGTGCTGGCCCCAGGCCCACAGGACAGCCCTCACCCGGCAGCGCCCTTCTGCGTGCAGCAGCGGCCGCCAGGGCTCGTCCTGGGCACAGACCTGCACAGGCTCCCCGCCACCCTCAGGAGAGCCCGGACACCGTCCCTGGGGCCCCGGGAAGGCAGGCGTGGACAGTGCGGGGGGACATGCCACCCTTCTCCGCAGGCAGAGGGGCTGCAGGGAAGCCGCTGTGAAGGCGGTTTCCTGCCATCTGCACTGAGGAAGAGAAAGGATGCACGGGGACAAGATAACCCAAGACGCCTGCTCCTTCATGTCTGCATAAGCCAACTCGCCTGGGCAGCTGCCATCGGAGCAGATGGAGCCCCAGCTGAACGGGCACTGGCTGTGAGTAGTCACCAGCGAGGAGCACCCACGCCCCCGGCGGGAGCACAGCACCCTCCCCTGCCTCCAGAGCCCAGGGAGCAGGGACAGTGAAGACATGGAGCTGGCCCTGCTGCGAGCCTCACGGTGGGGCCCGGGGCCTCCTGCAGAAACCACAGCAGCCCTGAGCTCCCCAGGCCGGGGTCAGACAGAACTTGGGGCACCACCCAAGAGTAAAGACCCTGGCGCAGGCTGCCACCCTGGCGCAGGGGCAGTAGCGGTTCCCATGGAGAAGGGACAGTTGAGCTGGAGGACACGGGAATGGCAGAAATGGGGGGCCGGCCCAGCCCTGGGCGGGACCCTTGGCCCTGCTGCTAACCAGCTGCAGAGCCTCGAAGAAGCTGCTTCACCTCTCCGTGTGGGCCCCTAACCTACAGAAGGGCAGCCGAACCCTAATCTACAGGCGGGAGGATGGAACCCTAATCTACAGATGCGCGGCCGGAACCCTAATCTACAGACGGGCAGCCAGAACCCTAATCTACAGACGGGCAGCCGGAACCCTAATCTACAGATGCGCGGCCGGAACCCTAATCTACAGACGGGCAGTCGGAACCCTAATCTACAGACGGGAGGATGGAACCCTAACCTACAGACGGGCGGCTGGAATCCTAATCTACAGGCAGGAGGATGGAACCCTAATCTACAGACGGGTGGTTGGAACCCTAATCTACAGACGGGAGGATGGAACCCTCATCTACAGACGGGAGGATGGAACCCTAATCTACAGACGGGCAGCCGGAACCCTAATCTACAGATGGGCGGCCGGCCCCCTAATCTACCAGATAGGTGACCAGCCTCCTAATCTACAGACGGGTGGCCGGCCCCCTAATCTACCAGATGGGTGACCAGCCTCCTAATCTACAGACGGGTGGCCGGCCCCGTCGGAGACAGACCAAGACTCCGAGCCACAGGGGCCTACATCTCAGTCCGGAATCTCTTAGAGCAGGGTATGCCCGTGCTCAGCGAGGCTGGCACCCCTGTCCCCTCTGCAGGGATGCCTCGGGTCAGAGGATGCACAGAAGGCCCTCCAAGGGGCTCCAGCGGTGGCGCTGGGGCTGCAGCTTGAGAAGCTGCCATGGAGCCACAGAGACACACCCTGACGGCCTCCAGAGCCCGCCCCTCTACAGAGAGGGCAACACGAATGAGAGGGAGTTGGGAGCCCGCCCTTGGGCTCCGCCCCCAGACGGCCTTGACTCGAGGCCACCGGAGCACCCTAGTCCCCTGCTCCTGCCGTGGCTCGCCCCTGGGCAGGAAGAGAGTGGGCTACCGAAGCAGGTCGGGTTCCGACCGGAGCGCTCAGACAGAACCCTCCTCCCGGGCCCTAGGAGGCCCCCGAGTCCCTAACCTTCGCTTAATACCACCTACAAAAATCCAACTGAGATGGATCAAAGGCCCAGATGTTGAACGTAACATTATAAAAACTCTTAAAACAAAGGGAGGAAAAAGCTTCATGACACTGGATTGGGCAACAATTTGTTAAGATATGACAGCAAAAGCATCGGCATTAAGAGGAAAAATGGACAAACTGAGTTCTTGAAAACTTTCACCCATCAAAGGATACTATCAACAGAGTAACAAGGCAGCGCACAGAATGTGAGAGGAGGCTGGGGAGGAACATCGGACGCCCAGAAGATGCAGAGAACTCCTGAAACTCAATGACAGAAACGCCAACCAAAACTTGATCCACAATGGGCCACGGGCGATCTCCCTGGTGGTCCAGAGACTAAGAATCCACCCGGCCACGCGAGGGATGTGGGTTCAATCCCTGGTCCAGGAACTAAGATACCACCTGCCACAGGGCAGGGCAACTCAGCCCTCGCATTATAACAAAGATCCCAAGTGTAGCATCTCAGGCCTGGTATCACACACAAAAACAGATAAATATTAGCAAACGAGAAGATCACATAAACCTTTAAAAAAACGGGCAAAGGACTCAAACAGATATTCTCCAAAGGACAGCCATCATAAGAAGACAAGAAAGAAAAGTAAAGACAAGAGCTGGTGGGGAGGAGGTGGAGAAACAAACCCCGCGCGTGGGTGGTAATGAAAACTGGTGCCATGCCCAGGGCAGCGCCTAGGGACTGCGCTCAGGCGTGTCCGACTCTCTGAGACTCCAGGGACTGCAGCCCACCAGGCTCCTCTGTCCATGGGGATTCTCACGCAGAGTACTGGAGCGGGTTGCCATGCCCTCCTCCAGGGGATCTTCCTGACCCAGGCACCGAACCCAGGTCTCCCACACTGCAGGCAGATTCTTTACCATCTGAGTCACAAGGGAAGCCCAGAACTCCCTGGGATCCAGCAATTCCACTTCTGGGTTTACGCCCAAAGGAACTGAAAGCAGGGTCTAGAGGAGGCATCTGTACCCCAGGTTCACAGCAGCTCCATCCGCAAGAGCCAAAAGGGGGACTCAGCCCCAGGGCCCAGCGGCGAATGACGGACGAGGAAACGTGGCACGCCTGCACAACGGGGCATTATCCAGCAACAGACAGTGAGGGAATCCTGACACAAGCACGACGCGGATGAGCCGTGAAGACCTGATGTTGGCTCACACCAGCCAGTCACAGAAGCACAGATAATGCACGGTTATAAAGGTCTGAGAGGGGTTGAACTCAGAGACACGAAGCAGAATGGCGGTGCCAAGGGTTGGGGTAGCTTCAGGTTTGCAAGATGAGAATGTGTGGAGACTGGCTGCCCCACCACGTGAGCACACGGGGCACGACTAAATGACACACGTACGAGACGGTTCGATGAACTGCACGCTCATTCTCACAACTCGAACAAACGCTAACCAAAACCAAACCAGACCATGCAAACATGCACACAGGCGGGTGGGCGGGTGTGGAGGGAGCTGGGTGCTTGTACAGGCGCTAGAACCACATGGCTGTTCGGCTGCGGACACACAGGTGAACCCACACCGGTGGAGCCGCCACCATCTCAGTAACGGAGACACGTACTCGGCCTGCTCTCCAAAACCGTGTGCCCGCCTCTGAGACAAAACGAGTGCTGAATGCCTGGGGCTGCCGTCAGCACATGGACACGCTTCCCGTGTGGGTGACAAGGGTGCGCTCTGCAGAGACCCGGCCGCCCGCCTGCCAGGCCTCTCGGCCCCCAGGGCCCAGAGTCCTCCCGCTCGCGCCCACCAGCTCTTCCCTCCAGCCCTCGCTCCCCTCCCAGGCTCCCCCGACCCCCAGCGCTGGTCGGTCTGCTTTCCCAGGAACGGTGTGGCCGCCTTCAGGGCAGCTGATTAACTCTGGGTCGCTCGTCTGCCTCCTCAGGGTCTCCCTAGGCCCTGCAGTGCACAGCGGCCCTCCCCAACGCTGGCCATTGCGAAAGGCTGGACAGAGGCTGTGCATTCCGCCACACCTGCCGAGTCACTAGCAACCCAGTCCGGGGATGGCGGGTCCTCCTGGCTGAGACGGACTCACGCGGCGGCCCCACCAGGGAGCAGAGCCTGGCTGCATGGCCGAGGGACCTCTGGGACCCCCACCACTTCAACCACAACCTCTGGGTCTCCTAAGTCAGCACTGCCGCCGTCACTTGGGTGTCAGGTGCTCGAGACTTCAAAACAGCGCACAGGAAGGAAGCTGGAGAACCATATCATGCAGCCGTTGCTGGTCTGGTTTTGGCTTCTTTGTGCTGTGAACCAGAGGTGAAGACAGTGCAGATGCATGGGTTACAGACCGCTGTCCCCTGTCCTATGAATTTCTAAAGCGTCATCCCTCCTACGCAGACCCATTAGAAAGGTAAGAACAGTCAAGTATAACATTCCCATGGAGGGGAAAATCTGTCTAACAACCTTAAAGAAAAAATCACACTATAGTTAATAATACTGTGTTGCATATGTGAAAGCTGCTAAGACAGTAAATCCTGGAAGTTCTCATCAAGAAAAAGTAATCCTGTAACTACGTGAGGTGACAAATGTTAACTATACTTACTGCGATGATCATTTTTGTAATATGTACAAACTTTGAACCATTATGTTGTACACCTGAAACAGATTAATGTTTTGGGTCAATTTGAAAAAAAGAACAAAACCCCAACAACGTTATTTAAGAGGGAAATGCTTGGTGACACTGGCCGTCTGAAGGGAGGCTACATACAGTAAAGACGCGGGGCTTGCTGTGATGTGGGCCTGCGGCTGAGTCTCAAACCGCCCAGGCACCTTTACGATGTAGTCTGAGCACCAACCAACACCGCGTGCTTTCATTTCTTTAGGCTGTCCCACGCAGCACCAGGGGGCTGCTTCCCCACAAGGACTGCAGCCCAGGCCCGGCGCTGGCAGCAGGTGTGTGAAACCACCAAGGCGCCCAGCTGTCTTTCCCAAATGGCCTGAGAGACTGCGCACCAAAGCCCTAACAATGTGCTCTCGTTTCTGCATTTTCTAACTTCCTAAAGGAAACAGGGCTTACTTTCCTCAGAAGAACTATCTTATGTTTTCCAAATGACAAGTTCAAAGTTACAAAGCACTCTGTTACCCAGACCACACCCCATTAACACCCCCACACAGCCCGACTCGGAGGTGGACACAGCCAGACACAGGAGCCACCCCTCCAGCTCCACGCAGAGCCCGGCCGATCCTCACAGCCTCCCTGACCCTGGGGGCCACGCTCATCCCCACCTCACACCCCATACCCCACCAGGCGACTCTGGGGAGGGGAAAGCACGCCCCATCTCCAGTGGGGAACACACTGCCGAGGCTGCTTGCTTGTCAAAACTCACCACGCGGGAAGCTTGATGTCTGTGCAGTCCACTATGTAACCTGCACTTCAAAGCCAGCCTGTGTGTGTGTGAAAGCCACACCCACACCCACGAGCGCTACTGCGCCAGCACCTCCCTGGCCACCTCATGCGTGGCTCAAGCCCACAGCCTCTGCCCAGGTCCCTCGGCTCCCACACCTGGCCCAGGCCCACAGCCTGGCCGAGCCCCAAGGCTGCAGCCAGGACGGCCCGAGGCTGTGCCAGGAGGACTCCTGCACCCACACGAAGCCGGCATACCCCTCCCCAGGCCCACCACGCAAGCACACTCCACAGGCAGAGGGCTGCCTTCCCACCATCGGGCCTGGGGGTGGCCCCAGGGCCTGTCCAGGGGCCCCAACACCAGTGGTGGACTGTGTGGACTGCTGGCGGCCTGTGACGCTCCTCAGTGGAAGCGCTCCCCAGATCAGGCCTCCGAGCTGGGCAGCCTGGGGGAGCAGAGGCCTGCGCGTCTCGCCCAGCGCTGGACCACTGAGGCCCCCGCCGGGGCAGCCCCAGGCCCTCGGCCTGCTGGAGGCGTCCAGGAGAAGCGGGGCAGGCCTTCCAGGCCCCCCTACCTTGTCTTACTCCTCCTGGCGGGAATGGCACTGTCTGCTGCTCCCCAGGGCGCCACTCAGGCCCTGCCCCTGCAGCAGAGGGCAGCACGCGGCAGACGCTGCGGAAGGCAGCTGGGCGGCCAGGCCTGGCACCAGGCCCAGCAGCCCGCTCCGTCTCCAGGAGCTGCTGCTCACCTGCACAGGACGGTGACATGTACCCCCCTCAACGCCTACCCCAGGGCTCATTCCAGACCAGGTTTCAGGAGCCGCACACCCGGCAGTCCACAGGCAGATTCCTGGAGAAGCAGAGGCACCGCACACCTCTGGAAAAAGGGGGGGTCGAGGCAGACAGGCCCCGAGATGGGTCAGGGCCAGGCAGCGCCCGGAGGGCCTCCTGGCTGCATGACTGCAGTTCTACTCGTAAGGCGAAAGCAGCTTTCTATGCACTCTTCAAGTGAGAGGAAGTATCTGAAAACACCTTGTTTCCTAGCCTCCATCTCTCCTTTTGTCTCAGCATATTAAAGAAATCCACCGAGCGTCTCAAATCTACAGTCACCGGCCTCTACCTGTCTCACCTCCACCTCGACCTCCTGCCTCCACGTGTCTCGCACCCAGACCTAGGAACTGCCTCCCTGCAACACCCAGCCACCTCAGGAAGGCCCAGGCACTCCAACACTCCAGGAGGAGCCCACGCTTCCAGGCACGTGCCCAGGGCTCCAACCCATAGCCTCAGCTGCCGAGGTCTGCACGGGCCCCCCGCTGACACGCTCACGCCCTTGCGTCCCCCTGGGCCTTCACCCAGACACTCCCCACTGACATGCTCGTGCCCCTCCGGGCCTTCACCCCAGACACTCCCCACTGACACGCTCGAGTCCCCCCTGGGCCTTCACCCCAGACACTCCCCACTGACACGCTCGTGCCCCACCAGGACTTCACCCCAGACACTCCCCACTAACACACCCGAGCTCCTCCGGGGCCTTCACCCCAGACACTCCCCACTGATACACTCGTGCCCCCCCAGGCCTTCACCCCAGACACTCCCCAGCAGCAGCACATCCTCCCGAGGTCGACTAGGGCCTACGGCACTGTGTACCCCAACCCCACCCTACACTCTTGACAGTGGTCTGTTCCCTGCTCCTCCTGGCGCACGTTCCCCTCTGATCCCACAGGACTTCTCTGCAGGAGGCTCAGTGTTTAGGGCACAAACCCCAAGCAGTTATACAAAGCAGAATCCCACCCAGTTGCTTCTGACCCTCTTCAGACGTATTCTGGTTACTTTGCAAAACCACCTACAGTCTCCAAGTGTAAGCTGGTGTGAGTGTGTGAAGAGTACACACTTCCTGAGCCTTCACAGGCGAGCTGGGAGCAAGCAAGGCAGGTATTACCCGCTTCACTCAACAGACCAAGTGAGAGATGTCAAGAGCCTTCTGGAACACATGTCTGGCAAGAGGCAGAGCAGAGACTCAAGACGAGGATCATCTGACTCCAAAATAAATGGCAAAACCCTGTCCTCAAGCAGCTCACAATCAAGTAGGATGGGTGAGCAGGTCCCTCCCCAACAACAACCACCGAGAGACACGCTCACTCAGAGCGGCCCCCCAGCACCAGCGTCGGCCAGCTGACTGCTGCAGGGCGACGTCTGCGAGGCCACAGCGCACCCACCACCCACCAGCTCCCAGAACCCTATCCCCGCCAGTGGCAGAAACCCAGAACATCTGCAGACACCAGCCTGTCGGACTAGTCTGACCTGGGCCAACAGCACCGGTTACGGGAACAACCACGGCAGTCACGAAGCGCCACACCGGACCCCTCCCGGCCTGTCCTCAGAGCGGCCAAGCAGCCGCGGCAGCGTCCCCCTTCCAGCTGACGCTCTTAAACAGCAGTGAAAGGCCTTAAATCCTTCGCGGGATGAGAAGGGGTTACAGACAAGAGAAAAGCACACAAAGCAACGGGCCAACTGACACACTGCCCTGTTGTTGAAAATTTGCCAGACACCTTTTTACAACACTGCCATCAAAGCGTGAGCCGGAAACCAAAGGAGGACCCTGTTTTTTTCAGTCCTGGCCCTTCTGGTTGGAGTGGGCTTCACTCAAGAGCTGTGCATGAATGCCACAAGGGGACAAAGGCTCGGGGGGCGGGGGGGGGGAACCATGAATCTCCAATGAAGTTTTCTCAACATACAGACTACATTTTCCTACAACCGAAACATAAGTGCTCTCATTTTCTAACCAATATACAGTCATAACCTAATTAGAGAAAAACCTTTCCTTGGCCACCAGATGCAAGGAGCCAACTCACTGGAAAAGACCCTGATGCTGGGAAAGACTGAAGGCAGGAGGAGAAGGGGACGACAGAGGACGAGAAGGTTGGATGGCATCACACACAACTCAATGTTTGAGAGTTTGAGCAAGCTCTGGGAGATGGTGAAGGACAGGGAAGCCTGGCGTGCTGTAGTCCATGGGGTCGCAGAGAGTCAGACACGACTGAGCGACTGAACAACAAAGGAATATGCTCTCCAAGAACACAGCGCACACCACGCACACGCACGTGTGTGAGCAGTCCCTGGCACACAACCTCTGCATACGTGACAGACCTCACAAGCTCCTGTGACACGCCTTAGCTGAAGACGGCCTTCCGAGTCGGCACAGGGTCAAACAGCAGGGACGGGTCTCACCAAGGCCCAGAAGATGGAGTCGGAAGCCCAAGAATTCAGCTGATAGACAATGAGGTCTTGAATCCGGTCAGCCCCCATGTTCAAAGCTCACTTCTGTGGCACGACTTCAAGGTTGGACTCACCTCCTTGGCACAGCGGTTCTCAGCTGGGGGTTCTGGCCTGGCCAACAGGGAGCTCTGGTAACGTCTGGAGACAGGTTCTGTCGTCACACGCGGGTGACAGCTGTGTGTCAGTGTGTGAAGCTCTGCTAGCAGCGAGGGCAGAAGCCAGGGATGCCTCTAACATCCCGCAACACTTGGGCGAGTCTACACGCAATCACGTGCCCCAAAATGCCAGCGGTGCTGAGACAGAGGAACCCTCCCCTGGAGGAAAGGCCTCACCTCTCATCAGCCTGGGAAAAGAAGACGGGAGAGCAGACCTGCTCTTGAGAGACGCTTGTCCGCTCACCCCACCCAATGGGTCCTGCCCCACGGAAAATGCAGGGCTCCCTGCTCCTTCCCTCTTAGGGCTCTGAGACCCCAGAAAAAGTATGTTCAAGCTGCATCATCAGTCAGGGGACGGAATGCAGAGTCGGGACATCAGAAAGCGCAGTGACGGACTCTCCAAAGCGCCTTGATCTCTTTGGTTTGTCAAACTGAAGTCAGGGTGGCTTTCCTGGCCACCACCACCACTGGGGTTCCGAGCAGCTCCTGCCGCTCACCAGTCTTTGCAGGATGGCTCAGGCATGGTCCCGACCATCCGTCAGCTTGTGCTGCAGGAGAGCCATCAGTTACCAGCAACAGGCCTTCTGAACACTCTGTGAGACTAGGGCTGATTTCAGGAGACTTTAAAAG
Source organism: Antilocapra americana (assembly GCA_007570785.1). Taxonomy (NCBI): domain Eukaryota; kingdom Metazoa; phylum Chordata; class Mammalia; order Artiodactyla; family Antilocapridae; genus Antilocapra; species Antilocapra americana. Next base: position 1,096,479 of record ML663582.1, read on the forward strand.
AAGGAGATTTGACAAAGAACAAGTCTAAGAGAGTCTCAATTTCTTTTATCATTATCTTCCAGGTTTCTAGTGCACTTCAGACTCTAGGGAGCCCTCTGTCTTCCTCCCCAAGCAAATACCCCAACTGCACCACGAAGCAGGCAGGGCAGACACCCTGAGGCTCTGTCCTCAAGGCCGGCGGAGAGGCCACAGGAAGGGGCCACGGCCCACGGGTCGGCCCACCCTGCCCACCTCAGGTCTTCCCAGCTGCACCTAAAGATCGCTTAAGCATTCCGACCTGCTTCTGCTTATACAGCGTGAAATTCATGTCCTACAAAGGAGCTCATCACGAAGGGAGACGTTATACAGCGGGAGAAGACAGTAGAGGGGTGTACTACACACACAACCTGATCAAGCAGTGTGTCAAAGGGGAAACTCTTTCAGGCTCCACTTGCACAGCACCTAACTTTTCCTTTCCTGACTCACATGCACAATCTGTAATTACTGAACATCTGCCCAGTTCTGCTGGGGGAGACCTCACCCTACATCTCAGGAAATGTGCTTGGAGAGAAAGGCAGGTGAATGAAACTAGAGTTCAGTGCTTTTGCTTTCATGCACTGAGCTTAGTCACTTATGGCCACCTCAGCTCTCTGCCGTGACACCCAGCGTTATCAGACCCTCCGTGTAGAAGGCACAGCTAAGTGTGGCAGGGAATACAGAGCGAGCCAGGCAGTCCCCGAGCTGGGGGCACATAAAGCGCCCACTCCGGGGCTGGAGAGGGTCTAGTGGAGTAACTCAGGAGGAAAGGGGATCTCACCCGGACCCTGGGAAATGACAAAGACGTGACACCCTGCAAGAAGATGGAAAGGGAGAGCACTCCCGAACCAAAGAACAGACTGGTGTTCAGTTCAGCTGCAGCAGGCAAAGATATCCTCAGATCCAAGTTCAGAGCTAAAAAGCTACAGGCTTAGGGAAGGTGAAAGCACCTCCCTGACAAGCTCTAAAAGAACACTGCAGCTCCCTCTAGGCGCCCGGCTGAGTAGAAATGAGGAACAGGACAGAACCAGGGTGACTGCCTATCTATCAGCAGTCCGACAGCCGGCGGCGGCGGCGGCGGCGGCGGCGGCGGCGGCGGCGGGGACCCCGGGCTGCCCGTGGGGGTGGCGGCTGGCTCCCCTCCCGTCCCCAGGGAGTCAAGGCCAAGCCTGCGGCAGCAGTGCGCACCGGGCAGAACGAGGCCAGCACTGCCGCCCCGCACGCCGCCCGGCACCAGTCTCTTCTCACCCAGGGCGCTGACCAGTCCGCTCCGGCCGCGCCGCGGGGCCCCGGCGGGCCCTCTCCGAGCACACCCCTGTGCCCCGCGGGCCCCGCCCGTCCAACTCGGTGCGAACGCAGTCCCGCGGGCCGGGGGCCTCAGCCCGGAGTCGCGGGGCTGCAGTCGGAAGCACAGCCGGCGGATCCGGCCCCGGGTGCGGCAGCACGAGCCCCTTCCAGGTGCCCGCGCCGCCAGCGAAGGGCCCCCGCGCGCGGCCGTCCCGCGGGCCCGCCGCCGGGCTGCGACCTCCGCCCGGGCCGCGGGGCGCGAGCACGTGCGGCGCCCGGGGTCCGCCCGCCGGCCCCG
>ML663582.1:1098478-1151137 GCA_007570785.1 Antilocapra americana
GTCCCGGTGGGCTCACGCGGCCGCCGCGCTCTCTTCCAGGCTCCTGGCGGCGCGGCTGACGGACGGGCGGCGGCGGGCCTCCCTGCTGTCCTTCTGGGGCCTCGTGCCGCTGAGGTAAGCCGACCGCGGCCCGGCCCGGGCTGGCGCCCGGAGAGCGAGGGTGCGCGACGTGCGGCGCGTCTCTGACCAGCCGACAAGTCTAACGCAGAGCAAACGGTTTGCGGGAGTCAGCTCGTCGTGGAGGGATCTTAGGTGACAGCTCTAAGGAGCGCAGGCGGCCTTGTGTCTCTCGCTCCCTGGAGAGGTGGGCTGGCGGGCCCCCGTGTCCACCTGGGGCCCTGGACACTCTCTAGGGGCGGCGTCCCCGAGAGCATTTGATTGTTCTTAATGGTGACTTATTGGCCTAGCAGATGTGTGCGTCAGGGTGAACCAGACTTGGTGCTGGAAGATGAGGGAATTTGTTAAAATAGCAAACGGTATAAACAGGAACTTGCTAGTCATTTTTATTATACTGTTTCTGTTAGTCTTACTCATGTTTACAAAACACATCTATTTAAGATGTGAGTGACAAGTTTTTGATGGCTAAACAGCAAGGTCTAACTCTACAGCACAGGGAACTAGATTCAATATCCTCAGATAATCTGTGATCAGAAAAAAAATGTATGTATGTATAAGAGAATTACTTTGCAGTACAGAAGAGATGAACACAACAGTGTTAACTATACTATAGCTTAAAAAATATGAGGGGCCAGCATGTAATTCATCAGTTCGGTATTTTCATACTTCAGTTTGTCTCAGGGCCCACCTGAACCCTTGCACCAAAGATGGGCACTTCTCTTTAATTTGTGCCCTGATGCCCGTGAAGTCTTTCCACCCCTTCCTGGGTTGACCCTGCCCGCACGGTTCTTCTGAGGACCCTCACTGGAGGCTGTCCCGGAGGCCAGCCCAGGCAGGTCTTTCGTATCGGAGCACAGTCCCAGTGTGCGGGCACTTCCCCTAGCGCCGTCCCTGCACGCTCACGCGACCACAGAGGAAGACGTTCAGTGTCTGCCTTGTGCTTTAGAGCAGAGCCTCTGCGGAAGAAGAAGAAAGTGGACCCCAAGAAAGACCAGGCAGCAAAGGAGCGCTTGAAAAAGAGGATCCGGCGACTGGAGAAGGCGACCCAGGAGCTGATTCCCATTGAGGATTTTATCACCCCAGTCAAGTTCTTGAATCAAGCGAGGTAAGGGCCTCTGGGCTTGAGATCTTGGGGCAAAGCCGTTCTGTCACCTTCAGGAAGTGGTGTCATGGGAGCTTCACACCTGTTGTGGGCAGGGTCATAGACCGGGGCTGGCCTGGCCCCACGCAGAGTCCTCTGGAGAAAGCGCCGGGCGCTGCTCTGGAACGGCTGGGTGTGGGAGGAAAACTCCGGGCAGGCGGCGGGCGAGCGGGTTGGCATGTGGCCCCCAGCCCCCGCCCCTCCCGGTGGCAGGAAACCTTCAGCCTCCTGCTCCGGGTACATGCGCTCAGCCAGCGTGTGTGGGGTGGGGCGGGCAGTACTGCCGCCTCATCAGAGCCCATCTCTACAGCAGTGCCTGGCTGTGTCGGAGGACCCCGCTGTCTGGGGTCTCCAGGATTGGTAACGGCTCTCGGCTCCCTGGGCTATAGGTGTCTGTTTTCATGACGCCATCTGACTTTTCTCCAAAACCGGCCTTCGCCACGGTCTGCTGGGGGCATCACTTCTTGCCTCCATGTAAAGCGATCGGCAGGAGCTCCTGTTGCTGCCGCGTCCGCCATCCCGCCCCTTAGTTTTCCCCGTGTCCCAGGCGCGTTTCCTGCAGGGACACTGGGTCCGTGCAGTTGGTTGGCGAGGTCTGTGCCTCCAGGTCATGCCCTTGGCTCGGGTGTCCCCAGGCAGCGGCCGCCGGTGGAGCTCCCCTTTGAGGAGAGCGAGCGGAGAGCCCTGCTCCTGAAGAAGTGGTCGCTGTACAAGCAGCGCGAGCACGAGCTGGAGAGGGCTGCCATCGCATCCCTGCTCGAGGCCCAGCGGGAAGCTCTGCAGGAGCTGGAGCTCACAGCCCCGGAGCTCCATGCCGAGGCCACCAAGCGGGACCCCAGCCTGTTTCCTTTCGAGAGACAAGGGCCAGACCACACGCCGCCCATCACCAACTACCAGCCCCCGGAAGGCAGGTACCAAGACATCACCAAGGTGTACACACAGGTGGAGTTCAAGAGGTAGAGATGGAGGTAGCCGCCCTCAGGACACACCGCCCGGCAGAGCCCACCCCACTGGGCTCCGGCCTGCTGCTGACCGCTCAGGCCTGTGAATAAATGTGTTGAATCCCCTGTCTCTGTCTTCTGTTAGCTAACCTGCCTGAGGCTGCCAGGGGTGAGGGGGCTGCCCTTGCTTGCCTGGCCTGGGGAGAGGAAGGGCCCATGCTGACTGCTGCCCTCCAGTGACCAGAAAGGGGCAGAAGCCACAGGCAAGAGGCAGTGACCACAGGAGTGGGGGTGAATGACATGCACCCCAGGGAGAGGCAGGGCCAGCTCTGGGATTTAAGCTGGGGGCAGAGGGGTGCCAGGCAGTGTCGAGGACGGACCCACTGGTGAGGCGCTGAATCCTCCAGGATGGCTGACAGCTAATCTGGCTGAGGCCACTGTCAGTGGGGCGGTGGGGGGCGTGAGTAAGGTCGGCACCGGAGCAGACTCCGCAGAGCAAGGGGCTGAAACCGCTGACGTTTATTTCTCAGTTCCAGGGCTGGACATCCCAGGTCCAGGAGTGGGCAGGGCTGGTTCCTTCCGAATCTGCTCTCCTTGGCTGTAGATGGCCATCGTCTTTGTGTGTTCCTACGTGGTCATTCGGTGTGCTGACTTCTTGTAAGGATGCCAGTCATTGCATTAGGGCCTGCCCACGCGACCCTGGGCGTCCCCTCTGACTCAAGTGGTGAAGAATCCGCCTGCACTGCAGGAGACCTGGGTTCGATCCCTGGGTTGGGAAGATCCTCTGGAGAACGGAACGGCTGCCCACTCCATTGTTCTGGCCTGGGGAATCCCATGGGCTGTATAGTCTGGGGTGGCAGGTTTGGACACGACTGAGTGGCTTTCACTCAAGCGATCCTATTTCACCTCAATCACCGCTTTACACACCAGTCTCCAGATAGAGGCATGCTCAATAGCGGGTTGGGGCTTCCCCGGGTGGCTCAGCAGGAAAGAACCCGCCTGCAGTGCAGGAGCCACGGGAGATACAGGTTCGATCCGAGTCAGGAAAAGCCTCCGGAAGAGAGCATGCCAACCCTCTCCACCCCATGGACCGAGGAGCCTGGCGGGCTGCAGTCCTTGGGGTCACAAAGAGTTGGACACCACGGAAGTAACTTAGCACGCCCAGAGCAGCAGGGGTTAGGCCTCCCCCAGAGGAACTGGGCAAGGGGACATGAAGCAGCCTGGCAGTGAGGGTCTGTGTGGGCGGAGGCCCACCTCGGGGCAGGCACACCTTGGGGCAGGACACCCGGGCGCGTTTCACCCAGTGGGCACTCGGCGTGTGCACCTGCCTCAAGGGCCCTGGCTCCTTCTCGGCCTTGCCAGCCTCCAGCCGCCTCCTCAGAGAGGGCTAGGCTCAGACAGCCTTCCCCACTGCCCCACCCCTCTCAGGTGCTTTTAAAACCTGCAGCTTTCCTCGGTGAGGGTGGACAATCAAGTCAGTAGGTCGTGGCCAGCTGTTCCGCTTCAGCCTTTCCTTTGGAGGTCACGAGAGGCTGACAGGAGGCTGGGGGTCAGTCGGGAGGTGCCTCGCGCAGGTCCCAGGGTCGCGTCTCACGGCTGGTCTCACCTGCTCCAGAGGCCAACGGTGCTCCCTGCCTGGCTGCCCTGCCGCATGTCCTTGTATCACAGGCTCCCCAGGATGGAGCCCCAACCTTGGCCCCAACACCGCCTGTGTCCCTGAAACCACAGCCTTGCAGGCCCTGCGCAGGGTCACAACCCAAACAGCTCGTCACCGTGGCTGCTGGCCCCGGGGTTTGAAAGACGCTGCCCGTTTCCTTCACAGCCGACGCCTGGACATTAGTGTCGGCGCCCTGAATCCGACTGGGCTGAGGCCACGCATGTCAGGCTTGGACACGTGTGCACACAGACCTGGTCCCTGCCCTGGAGGCACGCTCAGGCCCGGGCAGGTGTGGAGCTCCTGACGGCCAGCGCCCCCGGGGGGTGTCAGACCCGGGAGGACCCAGCCGTCCCTCCCTCTCCTCACACAGAAATGCCTGTGGACGGAGTTGCGGCCACAGCTGATGGGCCCTGGTCCCCAGAGTGGGGACCCTGCGCCGTCTTTATGCTCACCTCTGCTCCGGGGATCCCGTGCACACCCCCCAAGCAGCCACGGCTGACGGGCCCTGGTCCCCAGCGTGGGTACCCTGCGCCATCTTTTATGCTCACCTCTGCTCCGGGGATCCCGTGCACACACTCCGAGCAGCCACGGCTGATGGGCCCTGGTCGCCAGAGTGGGGGCCCTGCGCACATACCCCCACCACTCACAGGTACCCAATCACAGAGGACTCTTGGGGTGCACGGGGGGGCCCTATAATGAACATCCTTCTGAATGAGTGGGTTATTCTGCCCCCAGAGTGGGATCCATGATGCAGAGCCACACCTGGTGCCCCGCTGAGGCCCGGCAGGCCGAGACGCTGCAGGCTGGGTCCACAACACCAGGTGGCGGGCCAGCCGCGCGGCCCAAGACTACATCATTTCAGCAGAAGAAAGAGACCTCCAAAGAACGAGGGTTCCCCTTGGTTCAAGGACATGTATTTTAAAAGCATCTACAAGAAAGTAAGCATACAAAATTCTAACACTGCCCACATTTAACTCTTTTAATATTAAACCCTGGGTGTAATTTACAGTTTCTATTTGGAATCAAACCTGTGAAATGTCTTTTTGGATATAATCCGCATTTTCTAAAAACGATTGGGGAAAATTCCGAGTGAAGGAGCGGTGCGAGGGGCCGTGGTGGGGGGCACTGTGGCCGAGGTGCGTGGTGGTCACAGAGCAGGGCCAGGTGGGGCTGCCTCATTCCCCCCCCCGCCACAAGTGTCCCCACGGGTCAGAGCTGCCCTGGAGGGATCGTCTGAGGAGCCCAGCCCTCAGGATGGCCTCTTCTGGGCCGCTGTCCCCAGGCCTGCCTGGCTGCCTGCAGGGATGCCACGTGTGGGTGGACCGGCTACAAGCCTGGCGGTGATGGCGGGGTAGGTGAGGCTGGAGGCGAGGGCTCCGTGCCCTTCACTCGGCGGAAGCTGCCAGGGCTCTCTGGACTGTTTGGGTTGGTCACCCGTCCTTGTCCTCGGGCAGAGGGAGGTGCCAGTCTTCCGGGGGGCTCTGCCTGGGCGCCCACACCAGGCCATGCTTCCGTGCTGCCCGAACTCTGGCCCGCTCGCTCTCACACAGGGACCGCTGCAAAGGAGACTGGGTCACGGACAGCCCCACGCGCCCCCACCCACACATGCAGCCCAGCACACACTGGATCACTCCTCTCCAGGCTACCACGAACACCTATCGTGTAGGCACGCACTTCTCCTGGGCCCCGGGGTCTGATGCTTTCAGTTGACCCAATCAGCTTCACCAGCCAGACAGGCTGGGGGCTGAACCGTGAGGAGAGGTGAGCCTGGAAGAGTGGCCAGAGGCAGGGAGGAGGCCAGAGACTAACAGACAGCAGGCGCGACCCCACCAGTAACTCAGGGCAGCAGGCCACAACCCTGACGGGGCCTGGGCCTTCTGGGCGCTGTGCTAGCCACTTGACTTGCAGAATTTCACCTCCTCCACCTGTTACGTTTGAGAGCGACCAGAAATGCAAAGCGAACGTGAAAGCCCTGGAGACCTCTGGCCCGGAGGTGAGGTCACAGCTCCCACTCGAGGCCCGTGTATCAGGGCTGCCCCCCATTTCCCTCAAGAACGAATAACCGCCTCCGGGCAGATGTATCTCCCGCTCTCCTCATTCCGTGACATCCTGCAGGCACCTCTCCACAAGTGGGCAGGTCACTGAACGGCTGCGCAGTGCTCTGCAGTGGGGCAGGTGTTCGTCATCTGGTCAAATGTCTGCTACTGGACACCAGGTCACTGTCAGGACATTCTGAACTTTCAACTGTCACCCAATTACCTCCCCAAGATAAACTTGCAGGAGTAAAACGCTGAGATCAAAAGGCATGCATTTGACATTTAGATGATCAAAATACCCCACATCCCACCAGCACTGCCCAGGCCATTGGATTTCCTTTCAGGGTGAATCCCTTCTCTATGCGTTTTGTCCACTTTTCTATTGTGAGATCCATTTCCCTTACTGATGTGTAACAGCTATCTTTAAAAGATACGTATAAAGGTTATGGATTTCTTGCCGTATAAACCTGCCAACTCTATTCCACTGCTCAGGGACTGGGCATTTACATTCTCCAGTCCTGCTGGCACCCCCCGCGAGTTCTGCACCCTCACAGCTCCGCTCCACTCTTCCCCCACATCAGCTCCAGGGCACCACTGTATCCCAGGCTAGGATGTAGGAGCCAGGAGGGCAGAGGTTGTGTTCTAACCACTGCTGTGCGCCCAAGAGCGTCCAAGCGTTAAGTGTGTGCTGAACGAGCGCCCCTCCCGACTGGTGTCCCGCGCCTGCACCACGTCCTCTCCCAGCCTGGCTGCCAGACTGACCTTAGAAGCATACAAACCAAAGCACGCGCGCAGGGCCGGACCGTGACCGCCCCCGGCCCGAGGCCCGCCCCCGGCGCCTCCGGTTCCCGACCGTGCAGGGCTGGGCGGGCCCGGTCGGGTCAGCCGGCCTCACCTGGGCTTCGGCGCTGCGGCGCTCCTCCCACTCGCGGCAGCTGGCCAGGTCGCGCCGCCACTGCCCGCAGGCCGGCCGCTCGCCGTGGACGTAGTAGTGGCGCAGGAAGTGCCCGGCGCTGCGGCAGAGCTCCCACTCGGCGCGGTAGGCCTCGCACGGGCGCGGCGGCTGCGGGGGCGGGCGCGGGGGCGTGAGCGGGGAACCGGGTGCCCGCCCACCCGCCCCGAGCGGCGGGCTCGGCCCCCGCGCCCCCAGCGCCCGCGGAGCTTACCCGCCAGCCTCCACCTTCCGCCATGCTCCGGACCCGCCTCCTGAGGCCGCGCCGCCGCGTGAGTGACGGGCAGAGGGGCCAATGAGCTCCGAGACGTGTCCCCTAGCTCCTCGCTCCCCTCCTTGAGAGGCGCCCGTGGACGGGACGTCCGGGTTAACAGCCAATAACGGCCGGGGGCGGGGCCTGAGGCTCGGGGCTGGCGGGGCCGCGGCCGGGGCCGGGGCGGCGTGGGCGGGCCAGTGCCTCCCGGCCGCTTCTCCTCGTCCCCGCGGAGGCGGCCCTCCCGGCCGCGGCCCCTCGGCGGCAGGGTGGCTCCCGAGGGCGTCCAGGCCGGGAGCGCGGCGGGGCAGCCGTGCGGCCCGCGGAGACGCAGGCCCGGCGGGTGGCGTCCGGCGGCGGCGCTGGGGGCGAAGCTCGGCCACGGAGGACGCGCGCGAGGCGGCGACTGCGGCGCGAGCGGGCTGGCGGCGCCTCAGGAGCGCCCCGCGGCGGCCCTCCGGCTCCCCGGCGTGGCCAGCGCCAGCCGCCCGCTGGGGGCGTGCGGGCCGAGGCCGAGCTGCGGCTGCGCCGAGGGGCCCCGCCGTGGTGGTCCGCAGCCCGAGCTGCCCACCGGGGCTCGGGCAGGTCGCAGCCCGCTCAGGACTTCCGAAACCATCTCGGTTGCCCCGGGGCCCAGCCCTGGCCGCCACGGTGGACTCTAAGGCTCCTTCTCAGGACTCGGGGGTGAACCGGGGGGCCACTCTCCCTCGGGGACAGCCTGTCCAGAGGGGCCTCTGCCTGGAGCAGCGGCAGGGGAGCCCCCAGGGGAGTCCTCCCGTCCGAGCAGACGCGCTTTCCAGCAGGCCTTCCTCCGGCCCAGATGTCAACCCCATGCTGGTACCTCATCAGACACTTGGAGGCAATTCAGTTTTGGTCACTGCCTGTTTTTATTTGAAATTCATAATTGAAAATTATTTTCAAGGAACAAAAGGTTAAAGTGAATTAACATGTCAAAAGAGCTATTATATAAAGTGTAGACCTGAAACTAAATTAATACTAGGGGAAAAAAAAAAGAACTTTGGAAAATTTAATAAATTTAAAACTGGGAGTGGGGCTAGGGAGAAGAATGTCTCTTCAGCTTTCATTTATCCTAACAGTTACATTTCTGCTTCACCAGGAAGTTGTTTTTACAGAACAGACTAAAGAACCAGTTATTTCCAAATGAAATCAAAGTAAAAGCAGAAATGCTTCTAAATCAGGCTTTCATTCTGAGACATGGTTTTTTAGGAGAAAAAAAATCAACATATAAAATAAAAACAAACACCCTTCCTCAAATACTTAAACTGCAGCCAGCTTAATGGGATGATCATTGTTTATTTAAACCACCTTTCACCCAACCCAAAGGCAACAGCTACGTATGACCTGAGAAAAGGATAAAAGGAAAAAAACCAAAAGAGCACAACTTCGAGCAATCTGACCCCATCAGTTTTCAGCAGAGACCAGGGCACCCCGCTTCAGCGGGGCAGTGGGTGTGGGCATGAGGAGAGGCCCCCCAAGAGGCCTTCTCTCCCCTAAATCCAGCGCACAGCTGCTGTCCCGCTTCCAGGTGAGTCTAAGCAACCCAGAGACAGAGCACCCCGCAGAGCCAGTAGCTCAAAGCCAGCATGCTGCGATCACTTTATTTTCCAATCTCAACAGTCCCACACGTTGTGATCACCCCGTTCCCGACCCTGACAGTCCCAGCTCACGGCTTTCTTCCCTTTTTACGCAGCGACTGTCCTTCTCCAGAGAAAGCAATGAATCTGCCTCCGGCTTCATCCTGTGAAGAGGAAACAGCGTTTTCAGAGACTCCTCAGAAGTTAACTAGAAAAGCTTTATTCTGTTGACTCAGGTACCATCCTGCCATCTTCCTTACTCCCACTTTATTCCTAATAAGAAATATCTTTGCATTTGGAATAGAAATTAAATTATCACCTGAAAACAAAACCAGAATCACTACTGTCTACCAGTATTTTTTCTCAGGTTGACTATACATTGTTTTGCAAAGGCATCCCACTTTCAATGTAGAAAATACCAATCATACCCCTAGAAGAAAGACCACCCCCAAAACACGTGGGTCCCTGCTGTGCCTCCACACTCCCCCCTCAGGCCACGCGCCTCTGCTCTCGCACTAATTCCAGCCCAGGTTGCTGTCTTTGCCAGCTGTGCAGCCCTGAAGCTGCCTGGGTTAGCGTGCCGCAGTTTTGACTTTCCCTAGAGGCTCAGCACCTCGGTGAAGGTTGCACGTCTCTAAGCTTCACGGAATGGTGACTGGGCAGCCGTTAGCCTGCCGAGCTGTTCTCCCAGCACAAAGACTGCTAGTTTCCAGAAGCCCTGAAAACAGCAAGCATCTGGCCAGGAGCTCTGCCGCCAGTCGGGGAGACACTGCTGGTGGAAAAGGCCCCGCGCTCCCGGGCACCCAGCCAACAGTGACCACCGCCTGGGGCAGCCGGTGTTTCTTGTGGGCCCGTGCAGGGTTCCCGTGGTGGCGACCACACAACGGCACGCTGAGGCCGAGCCAGGCAGTGCTCCTTTCCTGCCAGGCCCTCCATCGGTCCTGCGTCGACACCTGGACGCATGGGGCCTGGCTCCTCTTGTGCGCACTGGATCGGCTGCAGGAGGGCCCCTCCAACCTGACCTCTTGAGGAACCTGTCTCCCGTGCGCTCTGGGCTGTCCCGCCTGCATGGGCCATGCTCCAGGGCTGACACAGCTGTGGGGATGCCATGCTTTCGGGGGCGCAGGCTTTCTTGTTTCTACTTTACTCCCTCGTTTCAGTGGTGTCACAGCAGCCTCCCGAGAGGGTACATGAGGAGACCTTGTACGGAGCTGTCAAACAACTGAGAACGACTCTCCTCTCAGGGTTCAGTGACTGGGGACTGGTGTTAGACTGCTGGGGCCACCAGGACACAATACCACAGGCGGGCCCTGAGCACAGACACACCTCCTCACAGCGGAGGCGCAGATCCCGAGACCCGGGGCCCGGCAGTGTGGCTTCCCCGGAGGCCCTACCCTGGTGTGTCCGCATCTCCCTGGCGGGGAACAGGGCCCAGCTAGTGCCTCATCCCACCTCACCTCTGGAGAAGGTCGCACCTCCAAACCCATTCACGTTCTGAGGCTCAGGGGCGAGGGCTTCGACGCAGGAACCGGCACAGAACTCTGAGGGCCCTGCTCCACCGTGTCCTGACTGCGTCCAGTCAGGCTGTTCTGACCCATGGCAGAATCTCCACCTCCTGGGAACTTTATAGTGTCTTCCCTCTGCCCCAACCTGGAGCTGACTGTGCTGGACGCCTGGAGGGCCCCTCTGTCTGGGGAAGTTATTTCCCTGGTGCTTCTTGCCCCTTACACATGGACATCACCAGATGGTCAACACCAAAATCTGGCTGACTATACTCATTGCAGCCGAAGATGGAAAAGCTCTATACAGTCAGCAAAAACAAGACCGGGAGCTGACTGTGGCTCAGATCATGAACTCCTTATTGCCAAATTCAGACTTAAATGGAAGAATGTGTGGAAAACCACTAGACCAGTCAGCTATAACCTAAATCAAATCCCTTATGATTATACAGTGGAAGTGAGAAATAGATTTAAGGGACTAGATCTGATAGACAGAGTGGCTGATGAACTATGGATGGAGGTTCGTGACACTGTACATGAGACAGATTAAGACGATCCCCATGGAAAAGAAATGCAAAAAAGCAAAATGGCTGTCTGAGGAGGCCTTACAAATAGCTGTGAAGAGAAGAGAAGCAAAAAGCCAAAGAGAAAAGGAAAGATATTCCCATTTGAATGCAGAGTTCCAAAGAATAGCAAGGAGGGATAAGAAAGCCTTTCTCAGCGATTGACGCAAAGAAATAAGAGGAAAACAGAATGGGAAACTCTACAGAGCTCTTCAAGAAAATCAGAGATACTAAGAGAACATTTCACACAAAGATGGGCTTGATAAAGGACAGAAATGGTACGGACCCCACAGAAGCAGAAGATATTAAGAAGAGGTGGCAAGAATACACAGAACTGTACAAAAAAGATCTTCACGACCCAGATAATCATGATGGTGTGATCACTCACCTAGAGCCAGACATCCTAGAGTGCGAAGTAAAGTGGGCCTTAGAAAGCATTGCTATGAACAAAGCTAATGGAGGTGATGGAATTCCAGCTGAGCTATTTCAAATCCTAAAAGCTGATGCTAAGTGCTGCATTCAATATGCCAGCATATTTGGAAAACTCAGCAGTGGCCTAGAGAAGGACAGTTTTCATTTCAATCCCTAAGAAAGGCAATGCCAAAGAATCCTCAAACTACCATACAACTGTATTCATCTCACAAGCTAGTAAAGTAATGCTCAAAATTCTCCAAGCCAGGCTTCAGCAATACATGAACCATGAACTTCTAGATATTGAAGCTAGTTTTAGAAAAGGCAAAGGAACCAGCGATCAAACTGCTGACATCGAAAAAGCTGGATCATCGAAAAAGCAAGAGTTCTAGAAAAACATCTATTTCTGCTTTACTGACTATGCCAAAGTCTTTGACTGTGTGGGTCACTGTAAATTGTGGAAAATTCTTAAGAAGATGGGAATACCAGACCACCTGACCTGTCTCTTGAGAAACGTGTATGCAGGTCAGGAAGCATCAGTTAGAACTGGACATGGAACAACAGACTGGTTCCAAATAGGAAAAGGAGTAGTCAAGGCTGTATATCGTCACCCTGCTTATGTAACTTCTATGCAGAGTACATCATGAGAAATGCTGGGTTGGAAGAAGCACAAGCTGGAATCAAGATTGCTGGGAGAAATATCAATAACCTCAGATATGCAGATGACACCATCCTTATGGAAGAAAGTGAAGAGAAACTAGAAAGCCTCTTGATGAAAGTGAAAGATGAGAGTGAAAAAGTTGGCATAAAGCTCAACATTCAGAAAACTAAGATCCTGGCATCTGGTCTCAAAACTTCATGGCAAATAGATGTGGAAACAGTGTTAGACTTTATTTTGGGGGGCTCCAAAATCACTGCAGATGGTGACTGCAGCCATGAAATTAAAAGATGTTTACTCCTTGGAAGGAAAATTATAACCAACCTAGACAGCATATTAAAAAGCAGAGATGTTACTTTGCCGACAAAGGTCCATCTAGTCAAGGCTATGGTTTTTCCAGTAGTCATGTATGGATGTGAGAGTTGGACTGTGAAGAAAGCTGAGCACTGAAGAACTGATGCTTTTGAACTGTGGTGTTGGAGAAGACTCTTGAGAGTCCCTTGGACTGCAAGGAGATCCAACCAGTCCATCCTAAAGGAGATCAGTCCTAGGTGTTCATTGGAAGGACTGATGTTGAAGCTGAAACTCCAATATTTTGGCCACCTGATGCAAAGAGTGGACTCACTGGAAAAGACCCTGATGCTGGGAAGTATTGAGGGCAGGAGGAGAAAGGGACGACAGAGGATGAGATGGCTGGATGGCATCACCGACTCTATGTACATGGTTTGGGTGGACTCCAGGAGTTGGTGATGGACAGGGAGGCCCAGCATGCTGCGGTTCATGGGTCACAAAGAGTCAGACACGACTGAGCGACTGAACTGAACTCCTGCCCCTTTGGTGTCTCTTAAGTTCCTGGGCCTGGGGTGCTGGCAAGGGAAGCCTCCGACTGCACTCTTCACTCTGGGGGAGTGCGCTGGGCTCTGCCAGCAAAGCTCCTCCAGCTGCAGCCAGCCCAGCCTGTGTGTGGGAGCCACGGGGGCCGGGACCCAGGGATGGACCATCACCGCCACGCCGAGGGCCATCCAGGGACCGTGACACTCGTCCCTCCTCCTGGGGTGGGGCCAAGCGCCCTGGGACAGAGGCTCACTCCTCACTGCAGGCCCTGCCCTCGCCCAGCAGGGCTGCGCTGATCCAGTCAGGCGCCGTGGTCTCCTGCTCCGGGGCTCCTCCACGACCCCCGTGAGTGTGTCACCTCTGGCCCAGGACAGGCAGCGGGAGAGCACCTGCCCGCCACCCCCATCACACACCGCGGCCTGGACGTCTACGCACACCCGCCGGCCCACCCTTACGATGCCCACAGATGGAAGAGCCAGAAGATGCCCACAAGGCCGGCAGGCCTGGTCAGCAGCTGGGCTGGGGCCAGCAAACACCCGGCAGGGGCACCGTGTGAGCTCCTCTCCGGAGCAAGAGCTCAACGTGGTATCAACGTGAGGAGCATGAAGGCCAGGAGGGACTGTGAGTGGGTCTCTGAACCCTTGTTGGTCCCCAAGGGACCAAACCTTGAGACAGAAACCAGGAGACCGGGGGTCTGAAGGGGACTAACCACCTAACCTGAACCGGAACCAGCAGCACAGTCACAGCAGCTGGGCGGCAAGCTGTTCAGGGATTCTGAGCCAGTTCCCGGCACCCGCAGAAGGGCCTGTAAGACGAAACCTCCCCTCCCTGCCCCAGGCCCAGGGAGGCCGTGTCTGGAGTGTTGAGGAGCTGGGGTGGCTGCTCAGCGGTCAGCTCTGCCTGAGGCCCAGGCACCCGGAACACCCTCCACCCCCGCACCCTCATGCTCCCTTCTGTGAGATGCAGACACTCACAGCAGCTGCCCTGCAAGACGGTCCCAGGGCTTAAATGTTTCCGTGCGCAGTACACGGAGCTGGGCTGGACCCGCACAGGAGTGCAAGGAGCTGAGCCCTCGCCCGTCCCCACCATGGAGCCGGCAGAGTCCACAGGGCGTCAGCAGGACGGTCAGTCCACGGGGAGGAGGGCCGGGATGCAGAGCACAGGAGACCCTCATTTGCGGGGTAAAGAATCCCGTCACCAGTAGCCAAGGAAACTTGTCATGACTCACAGAGCACTCACCTCCTCAACCTTTTTGACCAGTGGACGTGAGTTTCTGATGAACGTGATCTTACCAAGTTTAAATTCATAGTTGGGAATTCCTCTATAAAGAGAGAGCAAGAGGAATGTTGGTGCCAGAAGGAACTAAGGTCCACTTATGAGCACGGAGAGGAAGCAGGTCCTCCTCTCAGCCGGGAGGCTGCGCCCACTACACCTTGTGCCCGCCAGAGGTGCCTCCCTGTCGACCCCCGGGGGGAGCAGAAGGCAGCGACAAGGCAGGGTCTCCTGGGGCTCACATCAGCATCCTCCAGCCTCTCACTCAACACACACGTCACTCCCTAAGAGATCGGGTGCAGACCCGTCTGCAGCGTCTCACACAGTCAACGGGTCGCAGCTCAGCCCTGCTGTCACTGCGAGGGCCACCAGAGCCAGGACTCTACCCCGAGTCCCTGGACCAAACCACCTGGGAAGGCGGCTGGTCACTGACGGCACGTCCGGAGTTGGGACGGCCAGGCTGTGGGCAGGACAGAGGTCTGATGAGGTCTGTGGGCGGCCGGGCGGGCCTGGAGGTAGGGCAGCGCCCGCGACCCTGCAGAGTGCGGCGGGTAGGGGGCAGGGCTGGGGGTATTGTCGGTGGCGGGGTCAGGGGCCTGGGTTGGGGGGCAGGGCCGGGGGCAAGGCCAGCACACTCACCTCTTGATGTCTCCGGGCCTGACTGGGGAGGGGCTGGGCTCCACCCCCTTCTTCTTCCCATCCAGTCTGTTTCCGGAGCCGGAAAATGCCTAGACAAGTAGACGTGGGCTGGGCGGGGCATGGGCGGGACTGCCTCGGACCATAGCGCCCAGCCCCTGGGGCCACCGTGAGCTCCAGGGAGCCCCTCCCGCCACACCACCCAGGGCACTGGCTGCCAAGGACGGGGTGACTCGCTTGGCTGGGCCTACGGCTCAGCTCTGCAGCCTGCTTCCCCGGCCCAGGCTGAGCCTCGCCCAGGCTCCCCCCGCTTTCCCAGGGACGGCAGCAGTGCCAGAGGCCACCATGTACTGTGGGACACGGTCCAGAGACACCACAGGAGAGGGCACGGCTGGTGAACCCACGTGCGGGCTCGTGTGTCTGCGGCACTACTGCTATTTCTGTAGGCGAGAAGACTTTAGGAACTTGGGGCTGCCTGACAGTCGCTGGGAGGGTCCAGAAGGAAGCAGGTGGAGAAGGGTCTGGAGACTGAGGGGCGCCAGGAGTGCGTGTGCAGCCCGGCCTGGCCGCAGAGGTCCCTGGGGGTCACAGACAGTCCCGTTGTGGCACTCACGCGAAAGCCCAGCTCCCCGGTGTAGCCGCTGTGGTCAGCTTCGCCTTCCTGGGGGGACAGGAAAACGAGAAGACCTTCTCAGCAGGGCCCCAGCCCTTCCCTGGGCCTCGCACTGCCAGGACACATGGGGCCCGGGAGCCGGGCTGGGCGGAGAGAACTCGGCTGCATCGGTACCAGCAGAGGCAGAACCCCACGGTGGGCGCACGGAGCTGGGGAGGGACGCGGGGGAGCAACTCACGACTGACTCCTCTTGCTGGGCTTGCCTCTCCGGCTCCTTATACCCCAGGGGAGCGTCGAAGTCCACCTGTGCCCAGCAGGAAAGCACAATGACACAGGGCCGCATGCAGCCTCTAAGCGGGGGCGACACAGGCCCAGGGGCGGCTGCAGGGGCCACAGAGAAGGGGCCACCCCCTTGACGGTCACGTGTTAAGAATCGCAGTGTGACTTTGGCGCTGCGACCCCGCCCCTTCCAGACCTCCCCCGTTCTCTCTCACACACGGGTTCTGTTCTCACTATCTGAGTATCACTGCAGGCCAGCGCACCCACCCCAGCTAAGATCCAGAGCAGTTCCAACACCACACGGACCCCTCCCTCCCCGTGACTCCACAGCCCCATCCCAGCAACCACGCCTCTGCCCTCCATTCCTGAAAGCTGTCATTTCAAGAATGCCACATAAACGGACCTGGACAGATGGAACCGTTCTACTGGGCATCCTGCCCAAAACCCAGCGTGCAGGGCCACTGTGGGGACCAACAGCCCCCTGCTCGGAACTGAGTAGCCCCGCCTCAGCCTCCAGGGAGACGGGGCCCTGGCAGAGCTGCCGTGCTGGCAGGTCAGGCCGTCTCAGGACTGACGGCAGCCCTGCTGCTGAGGGTCAGCGGCCTCCTCAGAGGGTCTGGCAGCCTCTGCTCCCCTCTGCAATCCCAGGGGCCATGTGACGCCTGCCCAGGGCGCTGGCCAGCAAGACCTCACACCCCTCCTCCCACGACCACTCACGTTCATGTCACACTCGATGATGGACACGGCCTTGTCCGGCTTGGTCTCCATCACCCGCAGCTCGTAGATCTGGTGGACACAAGGGGTTGGTTCCTGGCAGCTCTGGGCCCATCACACTTGTGTCGCCACTCCCAGCCCCGTACACTCACGCCCCTCGTGACACCTCCCCAGCCACACCTCCCGCTGTGGAGACTGGAGTGGGTGCCCCCCAGGGCCCTTCCCTCAGATGACCACCCTCGTAAGTGATTCAAACCCGACAAGGCAGTTAGGCAGCAAACTGCAAAAGACCCAATGTCTATCTCAGGAAAATTCACATCCAGGAATTAACTGTCAGCAGATAAAGGCTGAGCTAAAGGCCCTCTTGACTTCACATTCCAGGATGTCTGACTCTAGGCCCTTCCCTTACCACACAAAAAAGTCACTATCTTTTATCAATTTTTTTTCCAGCATTTTTTCCCTGCCCTTATTATTTAAGAATAACAATGTTAAGGCTCTCTGTAATCTAAAAAGTTTAAGGTAGACAACACCTACAGTGTCCCCATGAAGCTAAAGGGAAAAAAGATTATTTCTTAGTTTACAAAAAAACACAGAAATGAGACTCAAAATCTATAAAACTGAATAGTAACAATTCTTAGGACTGCATGTCTCACAGAGAGAAACTGTCAGAGAGCACCCTGGGTCCGTATGAGATACTGCGGAGTAAATGGCGTCCGACCCTGAAAAAATGTGTGTGTGTCCGTGTGTGTGTGTTTAACTGGCGTCTGGTCCTGAAGAGAATCTGTGTGTGTAACTGGTGTCTGCTCCCACAGTGTGAGAAACGGGCTCCTGCTCACGGCCCTGAGGCCCCGACACCCGTGGGGCTGAGACACTCACCTTCTCATTGTAGTTGATGGCAATCACATCCCCAGTGGTCAGACAAGCAAAGTTTCTCAACGCGTTTTCTAGTCTGTAGACACACAAGGTCAAGGCCAACAGAGCAAGATGGAGTCCTCACATCTGAAACAAGTGGACGCCCGGTGTCCTGGACAGCGGTGAGCCTGGATGGGACAATGGCTTGGCAACAAGGAGTGCCCGTGACGTGTGGTGACAGCTGGCCCTCACTCTCCACTGAGAGAAGGAGCTGGCCATGGAGCAGCGAGACTCCCAAACCCTGAGAAAGGCAGGTCTCTGACGTGGGGGGCAGCTAGGCTTCTGGGGACGGGGTCAGCTGAAGACAAGAAAACGGGGCACAACCATCCTTCTGGGGGCGCATTAACCAAACTCACTCAAGTGTGCACTTGGTTGCATGTAAGTTACACCTCTACGAGTTGACTTTAAAAATCCTACGGGAAAAAAACTGAATGAAACACAGGTAAAGTTCCCTCAGAAAAGAAGATGTTTTCATTTATACTTCTGCTGTTTCTACCTTTGCAGGGTAACTTGTACTTTGGGGTATGCTTTAGACTAGAAACATCTAATAATAACAATTCTACAGAAAAAAACTAACCTGTAAGCACCTTTTAAAAAAAATACTAAATAACAGTTCTTAAAACTGAGTCATCTTGAGTGCCCAGACAAGAGAATAAGGCCCAAACACACAGCATGCTTCATCCTCAGCAATTTACTGATCTGCGTTAAAGACAGAGGTCAGACACAAAGCACAGCTCCAGATGCACCACTGGGGTTTATGCCAGGGTCACTGGAGGAAGATATACCTGCCCTCTGGGCGGGGTCCACAGAGTGCCCAGCACGCTCACCCAGGCCCCCAAGCCATGTGGACACACTGGCCCAACACCAGAGCCCTCACGCCAGTGTCGACCACGACTGCTGTGCTGCCCCCACAGCAGGCACACCCCACGGAGGCCAGCTGTTACCCGCTGCCTGCACAGCTCCGCCCGCAAAGACCTGTCCATCTTCAGAAGGATACACGGCCTTGGGGTTGGTGATGTCCAGGAAGTCGGGACTCTGTGGCTGGAACTTGGAGTACGTGGCCACCTGCAGGTTGACGCTCTCCACCTGAACCAGGCCACCTTCCTCCAGCAGCAGGTTCTGCATCATCTGGAGGGGAGCAGATGGGACAGAGTAGGGGTGCGGCTGGGGGTGGGGGGGAACACCTAGGGCAGCCAATTGCTGGAAGGGTGACAGGCAAGGCCCCGACTGCCAGCTCCAGGCCTCCCCAAGCCAGAACCTTCCCACAGGGACCGCCCCCAACTTCACCCAACCCCCAAGGCCCCAGGCCACCCTTTCTACACTGTCCGGGACACTGCATTTCCACAGAAGACCTTGTAAAAACAAGGGCCTCAGGTTCCCTCAAAGCACCTACAACACTCACAGTAGCTGGCAGTCACAGAAGACTGCCAGAAGACTCGGGGACAGACACGTGTGCACACACAGAGGACAGACTCGGGGACAGACACGTGTGCACACACACAGGACAGACTCAGATACAGACACGTGTGTACACGCACACATACAGACAATAGGGAGAAGAAAACAGATAAAAATCTAAAACTCTGTATTCAGATCATTTGACAAATACTCCCACTGCATCACTTAAAAAAAGCCTGACCCAGCAAACAGTAGTTTAACAGCACGGCAGTGGTTTCCAGGTGGGGTCCTGTACACCGTGTCCACGGCTGCATGTGACAGCCGCCTAGGGCAGGGCCGCACGGGCTGGCTGCTCACCCAGTGCGGGAGGTAGCAGATGCCCTCGTCGGCCACGAACTCCAGCACCCCGCAGTGTGTCACTCGATCCGAGTTCTTGTTGGTCAGTTTGAACAGCATGGGGTAGGTGATGTTAAGTCGGCCTGAAAAGAGCAAGGGATGAGGCTCAGCTTCTTCCAGACGGAGAAACCCTGTCCCTAGACCCTCCCTGGGGAAGCCCCCACCCCCGGCAGGCACCAGGACACTCATGGGGCTGAGCCCCACACGTCTGCCCGCCCAGCGGACCCTGCGCTCCCGCTAGAGCTCAGGGTGTTTTCTGAGACAGGAGCCCAGCACCACTCACACCCGTGCTCCGCTGAGACCCCAGCTCTAGAAGGTGACATGTTTGCACACTTATTCAGTGTGCGTACCAACCAGGTGCTGGGCAAAATCCCCCTTCAGAGACTTCCAGTCAGAAGGCCCAACAGCACACCTCCAAGTGCCTAGACACTTGTGCCAGGGAGACTGCTGGGGGATGCGAGGCTGGGCACCCAGGGACTGGGTAGCAGAGGGGCTGGCAGCAGGAACAAGGCGCCTGAGGCACCGGGCCCTTGTCACTAGCGTGCCCTGGGCTGCAAAGCTGTGCAGCGGACTGAGGTGGGTGAGGGCGAATGGGCTGACCAGGAATCCGACCTTGGGTCTGAGATTCTCGCCACTGGAAGACAGCCCCACGTTTCTCAATCCAGCAGTTTTCAAACCACATCTTGTGATTCTGAGAAGCGCCTCGGGGCTGCGTGCTGCAGGCCCTCACCTCCCTACCCACGAGGTTTCACAGACAGTTCCTTCCTTGACTGACGCGGTCTGTTCAGCACCGGCCTAAGCGTCTGACTGATCGACCCCTGAGCCTCCTCTCGTGTCTGTGTGCCAACACACCTGGTCTCAGGCCTGGGTTGGCTACACCCACGAGTCAGGCTCTGGGCCTGCCCCTCCTCTGTGATGAGTGGGCCTGCCCAAGGGCCGTGCCCTGGGTCTACTCACCCCCTGGCTGAGCCGAGCAGAACGCCAGGCCTCCCTCCAAGGGAACAGCGGCTGCAATTGACGCTGCCTAAGGGCCAGCCTCTGCCCCGCCCGGTGCCACAGGGCCCTGGCTGTTAACACACCACAGGCACCATCCAGAAAGCACTACTGCCACCGAGCAGTCCCACAGGTGGCTTCACGTCCTGTTTAAAGGTGAGGACGCCAAGATCCAGAGAGTCGCTAGCCTGGAGTCAGGTCGGCCAAGGTACAAAGCCCAAGCCAGCACATGGCCCCACCGAGCTGCCCATGTGCGCCCGACAGTGTGGACCACCCCCCCACCCCAAGGGGCTCAGTGTCTGTGGTCGGGGTCTCCCTAGTTCCAGGAGTGGGGCTGGGGTGTAGTCTCTGAGTTGCTCCTGATGGAGGAGGGGTCAAGGGAGGGAGAACAGTGTAGCCTTTCTCGTCCCTGCTAGGAGGCAGGCGGGGGGGGGGGGGAGCAGCTCCTGGGGTGTAGTCAGAACTGTGGCTGGAGCTGAGGCAAGAGGCGCGGGGAGACAAGAGGCCTGCTCGCAGTGTCCTCCCAGGGCCACTGCCATCCCTGAGGGGAAAGCCCCATGCCTCCAACCCAGGGCATCAGCTGCGTGAACAGCCCTGGAGCTCACACCCGCCTTTAGTCTCAGTGGGACCTGGGATGCGGGGGTGTTGTCAGAGGAGCACCCGCAGGGCCTGCCCCCCAGCCCAGCGAGCACCCTCCAGGGATGATTCCCAACCAGCCTTGCTGAAGGGTGCCGCTACCCGGTGGTGAGGCCCTGCCTATGGTCCTGGTGCCCACATTCACATCACCTCTGTTCTCAAGTCAGGCAGGAAGTACTTACTGAGTTGATCGAGGGCTGAAGGCGGCATAATTACTGTGGAAAGAATGTTTAAGACACATTAAAAGAAAGAAAACTAACAGAACAGAACAAAAGCTAGAGTGCATCTTCTGTTATGTCTGAATGGAAGTGCTCAAGGAGACTAGCGGGGCAGGCAGAATCTCATACTGTTCTTTCACAACAAAGCTGGCCGAACGGAAGTCATCTGACCTGACAGAACCACACAGCCCTCAGCCGCGACTGTGACCACAACGGGACCCTCACCCCACCTCTTAGCCATCCGGGCCGGGCACACCATGACGGTGACCAGTTCCTGCTGACATGCAGATGAGGCTGATGAGGACTAGAGCCCTGCAGGCTGGGGCGGGAAGGGGTACGATTCAAAATAAAACAGCACATACTCTTCCCTCCTTTCTCCACATCTGACCTGTCATTAGGCCCCGCAAGCATGGACACGGAGAAGCAGCGGTACTGAGTGGAGAAGCGGTTCTGGAAAACCCGGGGAATCGGGTGATCGAACATGTTGAAAGAGAACTAAAAGGAGAAAAGATATGGTGCAGTTAGCACAGAACACAAGCCCGGTCCTCCCGTCTGCAGCCAGAGCAAGACTACACAGCCACCACCTCCCGGGAGTCTGGTGCGCCGCCCAGCAGCTTCCAACAGCTGCCATGCTGGCCTTCCGCCCAGCTCGCCCCTGCTGTTCTCAGATGGTGCCCTCAGCAAGCCTGTTCTTCACCTCCTCCAGCCCCGGGGTCCCCCACCAGCAGGTCCGAGGGTCTCCTGTGACGGCCACGCCCCTGCCCCTGCCAGGCTCCTCCCCCGGCCTGGACTGCTTTCCTCTCATCCCGCGTTTAGGAGTGTCACCATCTGCTAGGCTCTGGTCTCCAAGCACCAGGGAGACACCACTAACCAAACAGTGTCACCATCTGCTAGGCTCTGGTCTCCAAGCACCAGGGAGACACCACTAACCAAACAGCTACAACCTCAGCCCTGGCAGAGCTGATGTTCAAAACAAGAGAAACAAGCACAGGAAACCATCTGGGGGTGGGGGGGTAGTGTTCTCAGCACAAAAGAGGAAAAGGAACCGAGAGCTCTGGGGAACACTGTTTTAGGAGGATGATCGGGAAAGCTCTCCCTGCAAAGACCAGAAGTCAGGAGCCCTCCCCCTTCCCCTGGTTTCCAGGACCACCCTAACCCTTCTCTGGAACCTCCTCTGCTCCACCCAGGCCCAGGGCTCACACCTTGCTCACCTGGCACTGCATCACACCACACCCCTCCCTCCCCCACACAAGTGAAGCCTACACATGGTGCCACCACAAACATAAGATCCCAGCTCTCAAACTGCAGGGTACAGGGAGACTCATAACACACGCTGCCCAGCAACCCAGCGTGTTCTCAGGGTACTGCAACTACTGTGAGGGGCCGGAGAGGAAGAATATGGAACTGCACAACAGGGCATCTACTTAAAGGAATCGGAACTAGGGTCTGAAAATACAGATGTACACTCATATTTACAGCTGCGCGCTTCACAACAGCCAAGGGCTGGAAGTTATCCCAATGCCCATCGACAGACAATGAGAAAACGTGATCCATTCACACAATAGAACATTGTTCAGCCCCGCAAAGGGAGGAAATTCCAACATGTGTGACAATGATAATGAACTCTGAAGACACTGTGCTCAGTCAAATAAGCCAGACGGGGAAGGACAAACACTGCAGGATTCTCCTTACAGGAGATACTTAGGGCAGTCAAGTTCAGCCACACACACAAAAAAATGCCTGCCAGGGGCTGGCAGGAAAAGCAAGTGTTTCACAGGGATTTTCAACTTTTCATGACCAAAAAGTTCTGGACATCCACTACACGACAACAAATATACTTCACACCAGCCACTTGTACACATAAAAATTGCTAAAGTGCTGAATTTACAGTATATGGTTTTTTACAAGTTAAATAAAAACCTTAGAGCTTCCCTGGTGGCTCAGATGGTTAAAGTGTCTGCCTACAATGTAGAAGACCCGGGTTCAATCCCCGGGTCGGGAAGATCTCCTGGAGAAGGAAATGGCAACCCCCTCCAGTATTCTTGCCTAGAAAATCCCATGGACGGAGGAACCTGGTGGGCTACAGCCCATGGGGTGGCAAAGTCGGACACGACTGGGCGACCTCACTCATTTCACTCTAAAGAGAGAGCATGTCTCGACTGGATTCCAAGCACACACTGCTAAAAGCAAGCTCCAGCACTGACGACATAGTTTACTGGCAATTCCAGAACGAGCAAGCTGGGCCAACTGTCTTCCACAGACACAAACGCAGCTCCTGCTTAAAACTGCCGGTCCTCCACTCCCTGCAGCGCCTCATGGCAGTTTCCCAAACCGGGTCTCTCCTCCTCCTCCTAGACAAGACTCTGCTGGACAACATCGGGGCCAGAAGCCTAGCAAACCAAGGCGTCCGGCGTGAACCAAGGGAGTGACTGGGCGCTCCTCGCCAAGCCTTTCCCCCTTCCTGCGCATCCAAGCCCTGCGCTCCTTTCCCAGCACGAGAAGGAACGGCCACCGAGCACTGGGGTCCCGCCGCGGCCCCGGCCCGGCGCCAGCACGCGCGCACGCCCGGCGGCGCCCCGCAGTCGGGAGCGGGGGCCCGCAGCGACCCCGCGGGCCCCCCTCGGGGACACGGCGCTCACGGCTCTGCAGGCAGGCCCCGGTCCGAGGGCCGCGGCGCCCGCCCCGGGAGCGCGCCCCCCAGCCCGCGCGGCCCCGGGGCCGGCCGCCGCCGCCGCCCTCTCCCGCCCACGGCCCCGGTCGACCCCGCGCGCCTGCTGGAAGCCGACGCGGTCTCCACCCCGAGCCCGCGCTCAGCCCCCGTCGCCGGCGGCCTCCGGCCGAGTGACTCGGCACCCCTGCGGCCGCCGCGCCCGCCCGGCCGCTCACCATCGTGGACGCCTCCGCCTCGCCTCGCAGGAGCGCTCTGCCGGGAAACGCTGCCGGGGGGAGCCGCCGCCGCCACGGGCGCCTCAGCCGCGCTGCGCCGGAAGCCCGGGACTCGCCGGAACTGACGGAAACGCACTTCCGGGAGAGGCGCGAGCGCAGAGCCGCGGCGACAGCGAGCGCGGCCGAGGCGCGCGTTCGGGTGCAGTTCCTGACGCGTCCACCCCGGGGCGCCTTCCGCGGTTCTCTGACACGAGTGGGACAGTGCGCCCTCCGGCTGATGGGGGGCCGCTCCCCCGCCGCCTGCACTGCCCAGCGTGCCCCGAGGACGCGGGCGGACGCGGGCCGCACTTCCGCTCCGGACGCGCGAGCGCCGCGGCGCCCGGAACCGACGCCGTCTGCTGCCGCGCGGCTGTCGGTCGGTCTGCCTGTCCGACTCGAGTTGCGACCCCCTGGGCTGTGGCCCGCCAGGCTCCTCGGCCCAAGGGACCCTCCGGGCGGGGACACTGGAGAGGGCGGCCGGCCGCTTCCCGCTCCGGGGCGCTTCCCGACCCAGGGCCGCACCCGCGCCCCCCGCTTGGCCGGCGGCGTCTTGACCACCGAGGCGCCTGAGAATGCCTCAGGCGTGCTGAAGGTGAAGTCGCTCAGTCGCGCCCGACCCCTTGCGACCCCGAGGCCTGCAGCCCGCCGGGCTCCCCATCGTGGAACTCCCCGGGCAGGAGGACCCGAGTGGGGGCGCCCCCGGCGGCTACCACTTCACCTCCCATGCGGGGGTTCCGGTTCGGTCCCTCATCGGGGAGCCAAGATCCCACATGCCTTGCGGCCAAAGAACCAAAACATAAAGTAGAAGCAAAGTCCTAACATTCAATAAAGACTTTGGGAAAATACAAACAAAAAGAGTGCTCGAGTGGGTTGCCAGTTCCTTCTCCAGAGAACTCCTGGAGTGTACATGAATTTAATCTGCGGCGAGGTTTCTTTAACCTGGAGGTCCCGGGTGGAGGTGGGGAGTGGGCTTTTTTCCCCCCAAAAGCAAAGTGCACCGAGCGCAGGGTGTCTGGGGAGCCGGCGGCGCCGGGGCCTGCGCGACCCGCGCTGCGGACAGCCGCGGGCGCGCTCCTCTGGGGCGGGCCGGAGGAGTCCTGTCGTGAGTGGCCGAGCGTGTTGTCGCTCCCAGGGCGGGCCAATCCGAGAGGTGGGGAGGCGGGGACCCCAGTCGCGATTGGCTGGCCCCCGAGGCACTCGGGAGAGCCCGGGCTTGGCGGGAGTCTCGACCGCCGCCGGCTCGCCGTCTCCGCTCCGGCCCGGGGTGTGCGGGCGCCGCGGTCATGTTCGTGTCCGACTTCCGCAAGGAGTTCTACGAGGTGGTCCAGAGCCAGGTGAGTCCTTCCGGGGCTCCGGGACTGGGCACGGGACGAGGGCGCGCGGCCTGGGGCAGGAGGGGCCGGGGCCCGCGGCCCCGCTCTCAGCCGGCTCTCCCCCCGCAGAGGGTCCTTCTCTTCGTGGCCTCGGACGTGGACGCTCTGTGCGCTTGCAAGATCCTTCAGGTGAGACCTGCGGGCCGGGACGGCGCGGGGCGCGGGGCCTGGGGCGGGCACTCCAGCCAGGTCGCGCCCTGGGAGGGACTGCGTTCGGTGGGGTAGAGGAGAAGCCGGCAAAAGGCCACGAGCTGGGCACGGAACCGCTGCGTTGGAGAGACCCGTAGACCTGTGGCGCCTTCTCGCCTGTGGGGTTCTAGGCAGAGGAATCTGACAGTCGAGAGCACGGGGGTGTCATCAGGGATTCCGCAGATACTGATTCCTTAACCTAATAGGAAAGAGTGTTGTTGTCTGGTTGCTCAGTCTTGTCCGACTCTTTGTGACCCCCAGGGACTGCGGCATGCCAGGCCTCCCTGTCCTTCACCATCTCCCAGAGTTTGCTCAAACTCATGTCCATTGAGTCAGCGATGCCATCCAATCATTTCATCCTGTTATCCCCCTCTCCTGCCTTAGATCTTTCCTAGCATCAGTGTCTTTCCCAATGAGTCCACTCTTCTCATCACTGGCCGAAGTATTGGCACTCCAGCATCAGTCCTTCTAGTGACTATTCAGGGTTGATTTCCTTTAGGATTGATTGGTTTGACCTCCTTGCTGTCCAAGGGACTCTCAAGAGCCTTCCCCAGCACCACAGTTTGAAGGCTTCAATTCTTCGGGGCTAAGGAAAGATCTTTGTTCGGTTTGAAGTATGGTGCAGGGCTTCCCCGATGACTCAGCTTTAAAGAATCCGCCTGCAGTGCAGGAGATTCGGGTTTGATCCCTGGGTCAGGAATATTCCCTGGAGCAGGAAATGGCAACCCACTCCAGTATTCTTGCCTGGAGAACCCCATGGAGCCTGGCAGGCTACTGTCCATGGGGTTTCAGAGTCAGGACTGAAATGACTGAGCATGCAGCTACACAAGCAAGGTTTACATGAGCTTTAGTCAGGCCCTTGGGTCAGGAACTACTCACAGAAAACCTAGAAACACCAAGTTTTTCAGCAGTGTTTTTCTTTCCTTCAGCAAAGTTGAAGAATGGTTCATTGAACATTCGTGTTCCCAGTCTCCTAGCTGACGTCAACATTTCACTAACCTTATGTTAGCATCTGTTGTCTCTCAGCTTATCTCTTTCTTTTAATGTGCACTTCAAGATGGATTGCCGTTATCCTAAATACAACAGGTTTTGAAAATACTCTCTCCCCAGGCCCTCTTCCAGTGTGACCACGTGCAGTATACACTGGTTCCAGTTTCTGGGTGGCAAGAACTTGAAACTGCATTTCTTGAGCATAAAGAACAGGTATGAGAGACACATTTGAGAGTGTTGGGCTTTCTCTCTGAATTACACCTTCTTGACACTGAGCGTTCTTTCTGTTTCTGTGATGGGGCTTCCCAGGTGGTGCTGGTGGTAGAGAACTCGCTATTTCCACCGTGGCTTGTGTGTATTTCCAACTGTCGGCTTTCTTGGGTTACACAGAAGAGTGAGCTCTATGTGCGGGTGACTCACCCATTGCAAAAACAAAATTGACAACAAAAACAAGATAACGAACACGGACAGCCTCTAGCTTTGAACCTGTGTTTAGACATGTGCCGCTTTCAGGTGCTTGGAATTTGGCAGGTTGTTTCTGATACAGCCTGGTTAAAATCACTTTACATTAGGCCGTTATTTCACATCT
This sequence comes from Antilocapra americana, assembly GCA_007570785.1. Taxonomy (NCBI): domain Eukaryota; kingdom Metazoa; phylum Chordata; class Mammalia; order Artiodactyla; family Antilocapridae; genus Antilocapra; species Antilocapra americana. The sequence goes on from ML663582.1 coordinate 1,125,269, forward strand.
ATTTCTCCAAGAAATGTATTCCAGTTTCCAACCGGAAGTTCAGGAACATACCGTCCCCCTTTGGAATTTAAGCAGTAGAGATCAGGTGTCTTCTCAGCTCTGCAAGGAACTATGATGAGAGACAGGAAGTCGGGCCCCAGGGAGGGGCTGCTGTCTGGAAGAGGGTCCCAGAGTTTCTGACTGCAACGAGGACTGTCTGGCAGAGACAAGTCCTCACCTGGTGCTCCTGTCATCATGGGAGGGACCTGTGCCGGTTCAGTATCTACAAGGAAAGAGGTTTCTGTAGTAATAGGGTGTAACAAAAAGCTTTACTTAATGTTTAGTGTTAGTTGCTCACTTGTGTCCAACTCTTTACGACCCCGTGGCCTGTATCCTGCCAGGCTCCTCATTCCATGGGGTTTCCGAGGCAAGAATCCTAGAGTGGGTTGCCATTTCCCTCTCCAGGGGATCTTCCCGACTCAGGGATTGAACCCTGGTCTCCTGCATTGTTGGACAGACTCTTTACCATCTGGCCACCAGGGAAGCCCCACTTAATAGTCAAGATGCTTGTTAAATGGGAGCTACCTCAGACTTGCTGGAATCTGACCCGGTACAGTGCCGCCAGCGCAGAGAAGAGTCTGTTACAGGAGAGTGAGTGACCGGTCGGGAGGGACCCCACTATGCATTTGAACTCTAGGTCTGTCCACATCACCTTCTGAACCCCACGCCTGAGGCCAGAAGAGATTTGGCCTTTGCCTGCTCCTCGTTGCCAGGACAGTCGTGGTGCCCACCTCACGGTGCCATCCTGGAGATGCACCTGTGCGTGGTTGTTAAAGCGCTCAGCACAGGCCAGCTGCAGCCCTGTCCGGAGGCCCTTGCCAGCGGGCCTCGCCATGCGCCGGGCTGGGCGAGTCCCTGCAGGACTCAGGCCTGGTGCTGAAGGCAGGTGGCCTCCCCGTGCACTAACTCACCGCGCGTCCCTCTCCTTTGTCCAGTTCCGCTATTTTGTCCTCATAAACTGTGGCGCAAATGTGGATCTGTTGGATATCCTTCAGCCCGATGAAGAGGCCGTGTTTTTCGTCTGTGACACTCACAGGCCAGTCAGTGTCGTGAATGTGTACAACGATGCCCAGGTAGGCCGGACTCCTCAAGCTCTCCCGTCTGTCTGTCTGTCCCTTTTATGCCACAGTGTCAGGCCTGGTGTTCTTGGCAAGGCATGTGTCCCCCTCACCTGTAGGAGCTGGAACACCTGAGGACAGGGCCTGGTCTTGTCCATCTTTGATGAGAAACACGTCACCTCCCCTTGGAGGTGCTCAGAAGACATGTGGAATTCGCTTGACGCAGGAGGCACAGGGTCCGGAACCTGCTCCGAGTCTGCACTCCGAGCTCAGGCCGGCCGGCTTTCTTGACTGTCTGGGACCTCAGAGGCACCCGCCCTCTAAAAGGGGCAGGACGCCCCCTGGCTACCTGGGTAGAGTAGGGCCCAGGAGGGTGGTGTGGGGCCATGTGCCCTCTCATGTGAGCTCTCTGAGCTGCCCGGGGGCATGCACCAGCAGCAGTCTCAGACCTGAAACCCTCTCACGAAGGACCTCTTTTAGGGACAGGAGTTTTGCTCACCGTGAGGTCACTGATCTCTGTGTTCTAGGTCAGAGGCTGAGGTGCAGGGTGTTCGTTTTGTTGGCCGAGCGTGGGCCTAAGAGGGAGTGTTTCATCCAGACCTAAGTGATTGCGTAGTCATTCCGTTTGCAGGCTCCGTACTTCCTGTGCACTGAGTGGGGTGCAGGTTCGGGAGATAAGATTCTGGGAGAGAAAACGGGTGATGGATAGTTTTTCATCAAGGAGAGAGGAGGTTGATGGCTTTCTGTTTTAATCGTAGATCAAACTGCTCATTAAACAAGATGATGACCTTGAAGTTCCTGCCTATGAAGACATCTTTCGGGATGAAGAGGAGGATGAAGAACATTCAGGAAATGAAAGTGACGAGGGGTCAGAGCCTTCTGAGAAGCGCGCACGGCTTGAGGAGGTGGGTTTGGGCCTTTCACCACAGTCTTGCGGAGCTGGCCGCTCACGAAGGTCAAGGGCCAGCCCAGAGCCTGTGGCCCAGGCAGAGCTGGGAGGCAGCAGGTGTGGTGCTGACTGGGCAGAACGTCTGTCTGGATCCCCTGCCTGTTTTTTGATTGGGTTTGTGTTTGTTTTTTGTGTTTTTTTGATATTGAGCTGTTTGAGCCCTTCTGACCAACCTGGGAGTCCCACAGGCGTGAGGGCAGGGTACAGGACGCCACTTGGAACTGTGGGAGAGGGCAGAGAGTTCTCTGTTAGTCTGCTAACAAAACCTGGGGGTTTTGCTAGTCACCTTTACTGAAGCATAACTTCTACATAATAACGTTCACCAGGAATACAGTCCTGAGAGATCTCACAGATGTACGAAGTCATGTGACAGGGAGGCGTCCCATCACCCCCCAGCAGGTCCCTCATCAGGACCACCCCTGGCCTTTCTAAACTGACCCTGACGTCACTGCCAATCCACACGCAGGCGTCAGAAATGAACTGAAAGCACATGTCCCCAACCGTGACCTACCACAGCCACTGAAATGGTCAGGACACGGGACGCTCCTGTCACCAGAGACCCCCGCTGCTGCCCCCGCCCACCCGCTGGCCCTCCGTCAGATCAGAACCCTCCTGGGCCAGGGGCTGAGTGCCTGGCTCTTTCTCAGCCCTCTGTTCTCTTTGTCATGGTCAGGAGATCGTAGAGCGAACCCTGAAGAGGAGGCAGCGGAGAGAGTGGGAGGCTCGGAGGTGAGGATGCATCCAGTGGCGGGAAGGCGGGTCAGCGATGCCCGTCTCCTCTCCACATTAGGGTCATGGGCTTACTTGAGAGCCTCTGGGCCAGCGCCTGCAGGATCGCCTGTGTGGGTCCTGCACCAGGAGAAGCTCTGGGCCCCTCTGTTTCGCCTCTCGTCCCACGAGGGCCAGGCCGGGCCCCGAGGTCTCCCAAACATGCTGTCCACTAGGGATGATAGCCCTGGTCCTTTGCTGTCATAGGTTTCTAAGTACGATTTGCAAACTCTCACAAATTGGATAGATGGCAGTTAGGTAAAGCATCCCATAGGGGGAAAAAAGCGTGAAAAGGAAACTAAATTACCCAGACTTACTCTTCACACTGCAAATCGTGTTTCTTGGGTGCCATTGGATTTTATCATCTTCTCCAATGTTTTCTTCCTGTTTTGCTTCCTGGTGGAGACCCTGCGTCTTGTGTCCTTACAGGAGAGACATCCTTTTTGACTACGAGCAGTACGAGTATCACGGGACGTCGGTGGGTGCAGGCGGGCGCAGTCACGGTCCTGTCCGCCCTCTGGGGGCCATTGTGCTAAAACAGGCGGAAGGCGCGCAGGTGTGGGAGTCGCTCCCAGCCCGCAGCCTCCTCTGTGTGGCCGGCGGTGGGGGTGAGCCTCTGGGCCTCTCCTGGGTGAAAGGTCCCTCACGCCGGGGGTGCCCCAGGGAACGGCAGCTGCTGTTTCTGTTCGTCGTCAGAGACACTGCACAGGCTTGTGGGTCTGTACCGGGGGCTGGGGCTCTGGGCTTGCACAGGCCGTCCACGTCCGTGTGTCCTGGGGGGAGCTTCATGCGGAAGACACATCCTGTCAGCTGGGGGTTGCTGAGCACAACTCGGGACCTTGAGGAGCCCCAGAAGACAGGTTCCCAGCGAAGCGTGCTCTGTCTCGTCTTAGGGTCTGGTCCTGGGGCCCTGACTCAGCCCATATTTCCAGAGCCCTTCTGTGGTCTGGGCCCCGCTAAGCAGAGCGTGCTGAGGCGCAGGTGGGCGGGCGGTCTGGGCGGGGACGGACGCCCGGGCCCTCAGATGCTGGACTCCCTCAGAAGCCAGCCTCCTCGAAGCTGCAGAAGGAGGTCCAGAATCTCAGGGCAGACAGGGTTTAGGGCTCCTGATCGGACCCTTCTCCCCCAGCCTGACTCCACGCGGGACCCCGGGACCCCAGGCCGTGCAGGCCGGGCCCTGCCCTGAGCAGGACTGCCGGCCTCGGGCCCATCTCTCTCGTAGGCAGCCATGGTGATGTTCGACCTGGCGTGGCTAATGTCCAAGGACCTGGGCGACATGCTGTGGTACGTGGGCCCCTCTGAGCAGCCGGGTCCCCGCGGCAAGGCCGGGCCCCTGCCAGCGCTGGCTGCAGCCCCGTCCCGCACTCGTGCAGGGCCTGGTTTCCTGCCTGACTGTGCGGCCCTCGCTGCGCACAGACTCGTGGGGCAGGGCAGCGGAGTGTCTCGGCCAGAGGGTCCGAGGTGGGGCCTGGGCCATCAGCCCTTCCCAGCTGACCCCTTGGCCTGGCTGCCCAGCACACCTGAGTGTGAGGTTTGAGCAAGGCCACTTGCCGCCTGGCACCTTTGCAGCCCTGGCAGGCGGTGAGCTCCAGGGCAGGGGCGCCCGTGGGCCGCCTCTGGGTCTGCTGGGGTACTGGTGCTGTGGAGTGTCTGGGTCAGACTCCGCTGGCCGGAGGCGCCCGCGAGTGCCTTCCGCCCGTTCACGGCTGCGTCCTCTCCCTCCAGGTGGGCCATCGTTGGACTAACGGACCAGTGGGTGGAAGACAAAATTACCCAGTAAGGGCGCGCCCCCGGGCTGCCCGAGGTTGGCCACAGCGGGTTTGCCATAGGGGCTGGGGGGCCGCGTCCCTGCAGGACCCTTTGAGGAGGGGCTGCTGCGGGCCTGGGGCCCTGTCAGGCCCAGACCTCTGACACAGTCCTGTGTGGCCTTGTGTGGACACTCCGGGGCGGCGGGTGGGCCGCAAGCCCAGCTGTGCTGTCCTCCAGGGAGAAGTACGTGAGCGACGTGGGTGCGCTGCAGCGCCACGCGTCCCGACACAGCCACCGGCTCGAGGACGAGGCGCATGCGCGCTCTGTGGACTGTGCGCGCATCTCCTTCGAGTACGAGTATCCTTGCCACTCAGCCCCTGGGGTCGGGCCCTGCCGCGTCCCCGGGACCAGAGACTCTGCGGGGGCCCCGTGGGCGCAGACTCCTGCGGCTCTGCTGTGTCTCAGGCCGGCCGGAACCGGGGACTCCCGGGGGGGCCTCAGGCCTTGTGTGGCCACAGGGTCCCCTTGATCTCGACGTGTGTCCCCACCTCCCAGGCCCTCTCTCCGGGTCGAGTTCAGCAGACAGCCCCAGGGCCCCGGGGCAGTGGTGGTGCGGGTGGCGGTCCCGGGGTGGGGGCCGGGCCACCGAGCAGCCGCGGTTCCTTGACGCGGCCCAGCCTCCGCCTGGCCCTCTACCAGCACTGGTCCCTCCACGACAGCCTGTGTAACACGTGCTACACCGCGGCCAGGTTCAAGCTCTGGTCCCTACAAGGGCAGAAGCGGCTGCAGGAGTTCCTCGCGGATGTGGGGTGAGTGTGCCCTGCGGCCACCACCCACTCCTCCCCGGAGCCGGTCTTTGTGGAAAGCCCAGGCTGGACTGGCGGCCAGAGTCGCGCCCCCTGTGACCGCGTGCCCCGCCCCAGTCTGCCCCTCCATCAGCGGCCCCTCTGACTGCGTGCCCCGCCCCAGTCTGCCCCTCAAACAGGCAAAGCAGAAGTTTCGGTCCATGGATGGCTCCTTGAAGGAGAATCTGCGGGAGATGATTGAAGAGTCTGCAAATAAATTTGGGTAAACTCACGTTTTGTGGATTAAACTTTGTCAGGGTTTCAGCTTTAGCCACGTGCTAAAAATAATGCAGAAAGTGACAATACGCAAATGATTGAGATAGTCTCTTTGGGTTAAAAGAGAGGCACTTAAAGTGCCTGAAAAGTCTAGATTTGGGGCCGAGATGCAGACGTTTGCAGTCAACTCTTGTCTGTCTCTGGACTCTGGGATCCCGCTGGGGCCGGGTTCAGGAGAGGTGTGCCCAGCGGGTCTGCCGGCCGTGCTGGAGGGCACGGGCCTGGCTGCTCCTGGTACCCTGGGACCCCCCAGCCCCTGCACATACACAGCCAGCTGCTGCCATGCCCCACGAGCTGACGGCCTGGTGCCGGGCGCTCAGCATCCCTGCTGTGGGCCTGCTGTGCGGGCCTCCCGTCCCGCCCGCTCTCTGACCGGAAGGGCCGTGCCATGAGAATCCGCGGGGGCAGGGAGGGTGCTCATGCAGGGCTGCCCGCGCAGGCCGTGCCCGGCACACACACACGGCCGCCGCATTGCTTCCCCCGCTGCAGTATGAAGGACATGCGTGTCCAGACTTTCAGCGTCCACTTTGGCTTCAAGCACAAGTTCCTGGCCAGCGACGTGGTCTTCGCCACCATGTCCCTGATGGAGAGTCCCGAGAAGGACGGCTCCGGGACGGACAGCTTCACGCAGGCCCTGGACAGCCTCTCCAGGTATTGCACTGGCCACGCCCGCCCCAGCACCCCCTGCCGCAGAGGCTTCAGCGGGAATGCTTTCCTTCCTTCTGATTTTTAAATTTCTCCTCTCTCTCTCCTCCCGTACCTCTTGGGGTATTGCTGTTCCATGTATTCATTCCTCTGTCTCTTTCAGTCTGGTCTTTTCTGAAATATTTTCCAGTTTCTGATGTTTCCCTGTCTCACTTCCTGAGGTGCACTGTCCTTTAACTGCCTTCCGGCTTGTTTTGAAATAGGATATTACCGTTGTGGTCCTCTGAGGACGTGTCTTTCTAGTTAACCTTCCTTCTCTAGAGCGAGGCCACCCTCCTTGTCCTTTTTCCTGTTGGTAGCTGTGACCAGACTGGTCCATTTCTCATGTGCTGTGAGGTTGCTCTTCCTGACTGTTTCGAGGGGGCCTGCCCTGGTCCCTGGGCTTTGCCAGGACTCCCGCGTGGCCTTGGGGCCTCTGTCCACAGCTGCCTGGATCTGTCCTCCTTAGGCCTCTGCTCCTCTGCCGCCCCGACTCTGCTGACAGTGCATCTGCTGGCCAGCTGGGGGCCTCCTCCCCCTGCTTTCAGCTCACAAGCAGCAGAGTTGCCCGCTCCCTTGTGTTCCAAGCATGCATCTCAGAACTAAACGTCATTGGTTCTATAATGTCGTAGCTCCATCTTTGTCTAGAAGTATGGGAAAATGCAAAAACTATACTGCTGACCGTCTCCACCCACCTCAGGGCTGATGGGCCAGGCTCAGCCATTGTCCGCTGACTTCCTGCCGCAACAAAGGGCATTCAGCCCCTTCTGTGCGCTTCCCTCCTGTCCGTGCAGAGCGGCCTCTGCTTTTAGCTCCATCTTAGCCTTAGCATTGTCACGTCTCTCCCCAGTCAGTGAGGGAAGCTTGTTGGCTTCCCTCGTTTTCCCCTCCCCAGCACCTCCCAAGATGTGAGAATGCTTCCGTGTGTTCGCGGTTGATAACGCCGAGTTGTGGGGTAGAGGGCCGAATGTACGCTGCCTCACCTTTGGCTGTAGGTTGACTCTAAGGGGTGAAGGTCAGTGGACAGTGGCTCGTGGTTGGGCTGATAAAATGTCCCAGAGTCACTGATGTGTGGGGGTGGGGGGTGTCAGTCACTGAGTTGTGTCCAGTTCTTTGTTGCCCCATGGACTGTATCCGGCGAGGCTCCTATGTCCGTGGGATTCTCCAGGCTAGAAGGCCAGAGTGGGTTGCCATTGCCTCCTCCAGGGGACCTTCTGACGCAGGCGTAGAACCCACGTCTCCTGCTTTGGGGAGGGTCCTTCATCGTGTGAGCCACCTGCGCAGTGACCACATTCCCTCCGCCGCACAGCCCTTGGTTTTCCTTGGAGCCTCCTCTACGGCATCCGGTTTCCCAGCTCTCGTCCCCTGAGCGCCTTCTGTCCAGCAGAGTCTGGGGCTGTGACCTCGGCTCCAGGCCACCAGGCCTGCCGCTGCTACCGCCCACCAGCCGGTGCCCCTGGGGCCGACCTGGCGTCTTCGCAGGAGCGTGACTCGCAGGCAGCTCTTAGAGAAAGGGCTGCTGAGGGGAAGGCTTGCACCCCCGCATGTCTAACATTGTCCCCCATCTCCCTCATCTGGGTGCTGGTCGGGCCCATGCAGAACTCGGGGCTGCTCCTCGCCTCCCAGCAGCCCGTCATGCCGATGAGAAGTCCAAGCCATTTTGGTTCTTGTTTCTCTGTAAGTGCACCCCAGACCCCAGCAGAAGTTTTCAGGACCTTTTCCAGTTCTCCGTGTGCAGGAGGTCTAGTGGTGTGCAAGGTCGATGTCACTTCCTGCATCAGGCTGAGCTCTTGGGTGAGGCCGAGGGGCACTTTTGCAGCCTGCCTTCACTGTCCCCTGCCGGCCCCCCAGCCCGGCTGTTTCCTGATCTCCCAGGGCCTCCTGGGACGACGCTCAGTCTCTCGGTCTCTGGTGTTGCCTTCCGTGTGTCTGTCTCGTCTCTGGTGAGGAGCTCTTCTGGACTTTAGCCTTTGAGGGAACCCTTTATATGCTGCGGCCATCGTTCTTTCCACAAATGGTCCAGTTTCTGTTTGTTCCTTTTTCACAGCATCCTGTTCTTGGTTTATGAATGTATTGCTTAAATCTCTCTGAAGACACCAGCTAGACTTCATTTTAAGAAGGCTTTTGGTTCCAGAATATCTCCAGTTTCCTCTAGGGCCATTTATTTCAGGCCACAGGTCTCTCTCAAATGTCTGGTGCTCCTCAGTCACCAGTTTCGGGGCGCACGGTGGTGCTGTGGACGCCCAGGGAGCCCTGGGTCTCGGGGCCACCTGCTGGTGGAAGGCACGGCCTCGTCTTGGCAGGTGGGGAGCCAAAACGGTAGCATTTCGGGGTCCTCAGCTGCTGGATGAGGAGGTTCGCTTGAAGGCCTCACTGCCCGGCAGAGGGGAAGCCCCTTGGAGTGGGCGAAGGGCAGAAATCCGTGAGTCAGAGCTCTGCAGGTGCCTCTGCTGGCTTCCGGTCTCCTGTGCTCTGACGCTAGCCCATCCCCGTGATGTCCGTCCCTGTGGGTAACTGCAGCGTCACTTCCACTCACGTGGGAGCGAGCTGGGCAGGAGGGAAGGGAGCGCGTCCCCACGGCCCCTCTGGGCGAGCCTGTGGCACAGCCGTGTGTCTGCCGTTGCAGGGGTAACCTGGACAAGCTGTACCGCGGCCTGGAGCTCGCCAAGCGGCGGCTGCGCGCCATGCAGCAGACCATCGCCAGCTGCCTCTGCACCAACCTCGTCATCTCCCAGGGGCCCTTCCTCTACTGCTCCCTCATGGAGGTCAGCCCCCCCCCACGCGCGCCCCCACCAGGCCCACCGGCTGCCCCTGACCACCCGCCCCGTGCCCACAGGGCACCCCGGATGTGGCGCTCTTCTCCAAGCCCGCCTCCCTGAGCCTGCTCAGCAGACACCTGCTCAAGTCCTTCGTGTGCTCGGTGAGGGCGGGGTGCCTCCGGGCTTGGGGAGGCATGGGCCTGGGAGGGCCTCCCAGAGGAGGTGACAGCTACGTCAGGACCTGGAGCAGGTGGGGGGCTGCGGCCAGGGGCCCCGGAGGCTGGGGCAGTGGGCTGGGGACACGAGCATCTCGGGGCCCCTGGGTGCTGGGGGCGCTTGCCTGGGCAAGGCCATGGTCGAGGTACACATCCCGGCAGACAAAGCACCGGCGCTGTAAGCTGCTCCCCTTGGTGATGGCCGCCCCCCTGAGCGCGGAGCAGGGCACCGTGACCGTTGTGGGCGTGCCCCCAGAGACTGACAGCTCGGACAGGAAGAAGTGAGTCCAGGGGGCCAGGTCAGGGGTCCGGCCTCAGTGCCAGGCCCGGGACGGCCGTTTGCTCCTCGAGGAGGCTGGTCGGGGGCTTGCGTGCTTGGGCAATGTGGCCGCGCACCCTGGTCACCTGCATCCCAGTGCCCTGCGCCCCCTCCCCTCCCCTCCCCCGGCCCATCCCACCCCGCCGTGCATGCCTGGGACACCACCCCACAAGCTCCATGGGGCGTGGAGGGTGCTGGGGGCACGCTCGCCTGAGGGCTGAGCAGGGCCGGGCTTGGGGCGGTAGGGCGGGGGCAGTGGCCATCCAGAGTGGCCTGAGGCCCCGGGTGGTGGCCGGTGAGTGTGCCTCTGTGTGTCCCCAGCTTTTTTGGCCGGGCGTTTGAGAAGGCGGCGGAGAGCACCAATTCCCGGGCGCTGCACAACCACTTCGATCTCTCGGGTGAGAGTCCCTGCTGGCAGCCCCCTGACCTCAGGCCTGTACCCTGGCCCAGCCTGGGGCCACTTCCCCAGGAGCCCTGAGGCTGCCCAGCAGAGGCTGCACGGAGACCCTTGGGGGCTGCCAGCACGCATACCACCCGCAGGCTCCTGGGCGCCAGGGTGGGCCGGGTTCACGTTTGGCCTCTGCTATCTGTCTCTCAGCCCTGAGGGGCTTCACCCCGGGGCAGTGAGCCTGAGCCGCTGTGACAAAGCATCACGGTGGGCTGGGGGTGGCTAGATGACAGAGACGGGCTCCTCACTGTGCTAGGGGCCGGCCACTCAGGCTGTCGGCAGGGCTGGTTCCCGGAAGCCCCCCTGCTGGACGTGTGGATGCTGGCATCTGTTGGATCTGTTCTGATCGCTTCCCACAGGGGCGCCAGTCAAACCAGCTCAGCTCCCTCCGAAGTGATCTCCGGTAACCTGGTCACCTCTTTAAAAGCCCACCTCCAAGAACTTCCCTGCTGGTTCAGTGGCTGAGAATCAGCCTTGCAATGCGGGGAGCACTAATTGAACCCCTGGTTGGGGAGCTAGGGGCCCACGTGCTGTGGGGCTGCCGGGCCGTGTGCTCTGGAGCCCGTGGGCCACGACCAGAGACCCCTCACGAAACAGCCCTGACACAGCCAAGCTGGGCGGCACGGTGGGGAGGAGGCTGCCTGCCGGTACAGGAGACGCAGGAAACGGGGACCTGATCCCAGGGTTGGGAAGATCCCCTGGAGGAGGGCATGGCAACCCACTCCAGTGTTCTTGCCAGGAGAGTCCCATGGACAGAGGAGCCTGGTGGGCTACAGTCCAGGGGGTCACAAAGAGCCAGATGCGACTAAGACCATACACACCTTCCAAAAAGACTAAGCCCACCTCCAGGTCCGGCTAGCACCCCCCTGCCCCTAGAAGGGGCCTCGTACACCAGCAGGGCCTTTGCAGGACCCGTCTCTGCCCCGAGACCTGCCTTTACCCCACAGCCTCCAGGTTCTGGAGCCGCCGTCTTGCCGCCAGGCCGTTCTCGTTGCGGCCTGGTAGAGGCGTTCCCCCAGTGGCAGCCGCCTCCTCCCGTTTCGGACCTGAGACAGGCCAGGTGGTGCTGGCCGGCCGGCAGGACTCCCCGGCCTCCCCACACTGGGGCCTCTGGGGGCCGAGCTGCTTGGCTCCCCCGCGCCCAGGCGGGTGGGTGGCTGAGCCAGCCTGCCACTCTGAGGGCTCAGCAGGCCGCATGGGGTGGAGTGCCCCAGGGAGCCAGGCACGCCTGGAATGTGGGGTTTGTTGCTGCCAGGCCGTGGGAGTCTGTGGTGCCCCCAGCCGCCCCGGCCCCTTCCCAGCGGTGTTTTCCTTTCATTACTGCAGTGATTGAGCTGAAGGCCGAGGACCGCAGCAAGTTCCTGGACGCGCTCGTGACCCTGCTGTCCTAGGGTGAGTTGGGCAGGCCGTGCTGGAGCTTGGCCACAGCCCGGCTTCCGCTCACGCTGGAGGCCGGGCGGGGCCCTGCGGAGATGGGCACAGTGCCTTCCCCGGGGCCTCCTCCCCAGGCTGGCAGGGCCACATCGGGGCGCACTGAGGGGGCTGACCTCATTAGGCTCCTGGGGTCCCTTCAGGGGGAGCTGGCGTCTGCCCTGCTCCGGCCACCAGGTGCGGTCAGGCCCCGGGCATCTGTGCGGCTCTGGTGTGCTGGACGTGTGGAGAGGCCTAGCCTGCGGCAGCCGCCTAGCAAAGGAGCCCGGCGCGCCGTCACCGACAGTCCAGCCACTTGGCCACCCGCGCCCCGGTGCCCCAGGGCCACCTCTTTCCCCACGGCCCTTGGACGATGGGCTGGGGCCTGCTCTGTCCAGGGCCCCCCAGCCCCGCCGCAGCAGAGGCCTGGCCTGGCCCCGCCCTGAGCCCCGGCTGAGACACAGGCCCCGTCCAGGCTCCCTTCTGCCAGCCAAAGTCTCCAGCTGACCTCATGGCGTGGGAGCCCCCAGTGGCTCCACTGAGAACAGTCTGGGCCTCGGGGACCTCAGCCCCTCTGGGGGGAGCCCGGGACTTTGGGGTCAGATTTGGGTCTCCTGTGTAGTCTGCAGGGGTCCCTCACCAGGCTTCCCCCCCAACCCCGTGTCTTCATCTAAAATGGAGCTGACATCCCTTGGGCCTGGAGGGTAGGGCCTCAGCAAGGGCCCCTGGAGGCTTGAGTCAGGCTCCAAGTGGGGGTCTCTGCAGCAGGGTGGGCATTTGGAACAAACCCGCCCTTGCAGCTAGCCCGCTGACAACGCCACGTCCCGTGTGAACCACACAGAGCCTGGGTGGGCCAGCCTGGGAGAGTGGGGGGCAGCGCCAGCTGGACGAGCCCCGGGCGGGGTCCACGGGGGAGGAGGTGCCAGGCCGGGTGGCCTTCGGCTCTCAGGCAGGCTGGCGGTGGGCAGCCACTCAGCCGGAAGGCCTGCTCGCTGTCTGTCTGATCTGGGGAACCGTAAGAACTGCTTACATTTATTTTTTCCTTTCTATCTTTTCCAGAGTTTGATTTCTTCAGAAGTAACCTCCTCCTTATTTATCTTAACTGGGTTTTGTTTAGGTTGTAAGTTATAGATGTGGTTTTAGATGCAGGGATAGTGGTTTTTAATGGAATAAAATGGTGCCCTGATCTTGGGTCTGGTCACATGGCCAGTACTTGGTTGTTCCCTGAGCCTTCTGTGTCCAGAGGGGCCTTGGTCCTGTGTCCTGGGCACCCTGCCGCCCAGCGGGAAGTCCACGTGGGGAGTGACTTCTGGGCTCCCTGGACAGCCGTGGGCAGAGCCTGGGCCCCCAGCGCCCACACTTCCCACCATGGTGGTGCCAGCAGGACCGCCCACCGCTTCCTCAGACCCACGCTGGTGACCACGCACCCGTCCAGGCCCACCCTGCCACCCAGGCCAGCCCCTGTCTGTCCAGGCGCCCCCGCTCTGTGGGCACCCCGGGCAGGGACAGTGAGCACGAGGCCCCAGTTCAGGAAGGGGCCGTGGGCTGAGGGGCCTCGTGGTCAGTGTCCCATCACAGAAGGTCCAAGCTGGGCAGGCCCGCAGGTCTGGCGTCGAGGGCTGCAGGCGGTCAAGGGTGCCGCGTCAGCCCTTCAGTGAAGAGACAGCCCTGGGTCCTGGAGTTGAGGACCCAGGGAGCAGGCAGGCTGGAGGACTGCGGCCAGCTGGGTGTGGCACGGGGCTGCGGGCAGGAGGAAGCACAGTGGTTTAGGCAGCCGTCAGGTTGGTGGGAAATCAGGTTCAGAAGTTGACCGTGTCAGGGGAGGCCGGGTCTCCAGGTGGGCCTGGGGGAGGATGGTAGGCAGTGTGGTCCGCTGCGCTGGGGCCACATGGCTCCTCTGGAGTGGAGTTCACCCCAGCCCAGGAGGGTCAGAAGTTTGTCCTGACGTGGGTGGGAGATGGCAGCCTGGCCCCCGGGGGCCCCCACGCTCTCCACCATGACCATGTGCAGGAGCTAGGGCTGGGCAGCGACCACTCAGGGTCCCAGCTGGGGCCTGGGGCCCTGCAGTCAGCTCGGTACGGTGTCCACATGCTGTACCCCACACTGGTGGGGCCCTGTGGCCAGGGCAGAGGGGCTGAGCCCAGGACCACACGCCCTGTCCTGGGGGCTGCTCCAGGTCGGGCCCTGGTGGCGATGCTGCCAAGGCTGCTGGGACCTCCGCCCGGGGGGCCGGCCCTCTGTGCTCGTCCCCCTGTTGGGGCCTTGGGCCCCAGACGGTTCAGCCTGCCCGGAAGCCCTGAGACTCGGACCATGCTCACAGCCGCTGCCCTGAGCCCACGTCCTCATGCTCTGCCCCTCCCCACGGGGCAGCCTGGCCGGGCCTGGGAGACACTGCCTCGGGACCTGGCCCAGGCCTCCTGGACATGAACTCGGCCAGATGCCACATCATCCCCACTGGCGGCTCTGGAGCTCCTCCACTAGCCCAGGTCTCATCCACTGCCCTCTCCTGCCCCAGCCTTCTGCTGATGGTGAAAACACATTAATTCAGTGTGCTTAGAAGAGGGCTGGAAGCACCGAGTCCTTGGTGGCTGTCACAGGCCTGGCCCACTCTGCCCTTACGGGGTGCCCACCCAAGGTGCCTGGTTAGGGCTGGCACCAGCTCCCAGGAGCCCCACCCACAGGAGGAAAGTCACAGGGCACCCCAAGCAGGGGCTGACACGGACATGCTGATAGCTGGCCTGAGTCTGGGCTGCCAGGACACCAGGGTGGGCGCAGGCCTATGCAGGGAGCCAGGAGCGGGGGCTGGAGCTCAATCTGGGCAGCCAGCTGCCAGAGCCTCCCCGTGGCACTGTGGCTGTCGACCTGCAGCCCCCTCTCCAGAGCCCAGCACCCACCCTGGACTTGTCCCTCTTCCCCCTGCACATTGGCAGCGGGGACCTAGGGAGTGGTCCAGGGATGTATGAGCCCTGGGAGGGCAGGTGGAAAGCACCTGCCCGGTGGTGCCTGGTGCCCAGTCCCCTCAGCAAAGCCAGCAGCCCTGGCACTGCCTGCGTCCCAGGACCACCCCCCACGCCGGCTGGGTCCACCTGCAGCATCTGCTGGGGTCTGTCTCAGCCCCTGTGCCCACCCCTCTCCTGGGGACTCAGCAGTGGCCCTGCTGGCTGCTGTTTCCCACCCAGTGGGAAGGCCACCAGATGGCCAGGGGACCTGAGACGTGGCTGTGGGACCTCCTGGTTCCCAGAGGGCCAGCCCTGCTTCTTGGGAAGAAATCAGTTGGTGAGTGGGTGGATGAAAGGGGGCTGCTGGGCACAGGCAGCGACCGCACAAAGGACAGGACGCAGGTGGGAGGGTATCCAAGCCATTTACTGAGCAGACTCGCACACTCCCCACGGGCCGCGAGGGCGGGCAGGGTCCTGGCCCCACACCCGGGATCTGGTGTCTGTAAGCCTCGCCTGGCGAAGTCCGGGGGAGAGACAGGGAGGTCCAGCCAGTGGGTGTCTAGTCCGGCTGTAAGCGTTCCTCTGGCAGTCCAGGCTGGAGCCCTTGGGCTCTCGGTCGGTCCCTCAGAAATGTGGAGCCCCTGGGGAGCCAGGAGCATCTCCAGTCTGGCGCCCACATAACAGAAGGAACGCGCGCCCTACCCACGTGGTGGGGCCAGCACTGAGTACGAAAGTCACTGTGAGTCCTCCCGAGTGCGCCTCGCCGTTGCGCGGTCCGGGCTGGCCAGAGTTCAGGGCGGGCGCAGAGCCCCGAGTTCCGCGGAGCCGGTGCGCGGCACACCCCGGCGGAGGCCGGTCCCCCGGCCAGTCCTCCCGAGCGCAGCCCCGCCTCAGACGTAGTTCTTCTTGTCGTAGTCGCCGGTGGCCGTCGGCCGCCGCGACGCCGAGTACTTCACCGGGAAGCTGAAATCGGGGCGGCCGGTGCAGACCCAGGCGCCGCAGCACACCAGGCCGCCGCCGCACATGAGCAGCGCAGAGGCGGCCCAGCCGATGTAGAGCGCGGCGCCCAGCTCGTACTTCTGAGACATGGGCACGGTCGGGTCGTAGAACTCGCGGACCACGATGTTGGCGAACCAGCAGAGCGGCACCAGCGCCAGCAGCCCGCAGAGCGCGTAGAGCGCGCCGCCCGTGAGGGCCACGCGCGCCTTGGCCGGGCCGGGGGCCACGCACGTGGTGCACTGGGCGCCCGCCAGCGTCACGAACAGCGCGACGAGCGCCAGCAGCACGGCGCCCACGGTGAGGGCCCGCGCCGCCTGCACCTCGGGGCTCAGCGCCAGCAGCGAGTCGTACACCTTGCACTGCATGTGCCCCGTGCTCTGCACCACGCACGACATCCACAGCCCCTTCCAGGTGGTCTGCGCCGTCACGATGTTGTGGTCCAGGAAGGCCGTCACCTGCCACATGGGGAGCCCGCACGCCAGAATCAGGCCCACCCAGCCCACCAGGCACAGCACCAAGCCGAGAATCTCCAGCGCCGCCGACCCCATGGCTGCAGACGAGACGCGCGCCCGACGGCCCGGGGCCTCGGGGCGCGCGCGGACCGCTCTCTCCGTCTCCAGGCCTTACGGGCCCGCGGTGCAGCCTCGGGTCTGAGGGCGCGTCTGGAGGGGCTTCCCTTTTTAAGGTTCGGGGGCGGACTCTGCCCCGCCACCGGCCCTGCCCCCTGTCCCGGGCAGCCAATCCGCGTGCGCCCATCCGTCGGCAGCCAATCGTCGGCATCCCCGGCAGCCGGAGTAAGAGAAACAACTGCGTCCAAGGGTAGCGGGCTGCGGGGGCGGGAAGACCCGCTCCGAGCCCTGCCTCGGCCCCAGATACCCGCCCGCAGCTGTCCTGGTCTTGGCCGAGCCGGTT
Source organism: Antilocapra americana (assembly GCA_007570785.1). Classification (NCBI taxonomy): domain Eukaryota; kingdom Metazoa; phylum Chordata; class Mammalia; order Artiodactyla; family Antilocapridae; genus Antilocapra; species Antilocapra americana. The sequence goes on from ML663582.1 coordinate 1,141,638, forward strand.
CGGGGGTGGCCTGGGGCAGCCGCGCACGCTCCGCGACCCGCCTCCCTGTGCGCCCCACCTAGCCGTTTCAGGAACTGCACGACCCTGAGTCTGCACCGACTTCCCCTGAAACATGCCTGAACGAGCCGGTCAGTCCCTGTCTTCGGGGCCAGCTCCGGTTTCCCTGGCCCCGGTCGACTGGCGCCCCCGCCATCGCCACTGCGCCAGGGCCTGCGTTGGGGGCTTTCTCGGCCCTGCTCCCGAGTTAGCCAAGCATGGCTCGACTTGATCCTCCAGGAAGCTCACGCTGGAGTCCAAACCCAGCCCAGGCCCCTTCGCAGCCCGACCGCGATGGCCCTCCAAGGGTCGACAGAGACTGTCTCCCCCACAGGCCGAGAAGCCAGGAAGGAGGGCCTGAGTGGGTCAGGGTTCCAGCTTTGTCCAAGTTCCTGCCCAGCAGTACCGCGTCCCTGGGGCCTGAGGCTCTAGCACTAGACAACAGGGCCTTCCCATGGCCCCAGAGACAACCCCCCCACTCTGCCCCTGCCGCAAAGGCTTCCTCTTCGGAGGAGTCGCCCGCCCGCTCCTCTGAGGCTCAGCTCAGGAAGGCCCCGGCCCTGCAGTGACCCGCCCACCCACAGGTGTTCCTCCAGGAGCCTCCCTGGCTCAGGACTCAGCTGCCCACCCCCACTTGGCCTCAGACAAGGCACTGGGGAACAGCTGGGGCACGGCTCTGCCCTTGCCCTCGTGGCAGTGGCCCTGGCACCCCGGCCCCCGGCCCCCCTCCGGAAGCCAACATGGAGCTTCCTGACCAGGAGGAAGAGCCCCCATCCTCGCCAGAGGCGGGAGGCGAGGGATTTCCGGGCATTCTTCTGCACAATGGCCTGGCCAGCTCTCCAAAGGCCCGCTGGGATGCACACCGGGCCCCCTGAGACTCGGGTCGGACCCGGGTCCCTTTCTGGCAGCACTCCCCTCCCTCTGCCCCCTTGTCTGGAGCAGAGTACACCCTGGAGCGGGAGGCTGCTCCACCCAACTCATTCCCCAGTCCCAGCCCTTGACTGGTGGCTCCTCTCCCTCAGGTGACTGCAGACACCTGTGGTCCTGCACGGGGAGGCTCACGAGGCAAGTCCGCTGGGCCCTGTGGGCCTGGAGGGACAGTGTCACCCCTTCACCCCAGCCCCCTCCCTCCCTGTAGGACCACTGCCTCCCGACACTCCGCATTCCCTCCTTCCCTCCTGCTGCAGACCCTCCTGGACATCCCCCTCGCCTGTCCATTCCAGGGGCCCCAGCCCTATCACCCACTCACCCACCCTTCCAGTCTTGCTTCCCCATGGCCGGAATCCAGGGACCTTGCCCAGAGTCCCCCCAGCACACTCCACCCTGCCATCCCCCAGGGTCCACTGCTGTGGTCACCTAGGCCCCCCTCCTGGGTCAGGCTCTGCCTGGAACCCGCTGAGCTCGCCCTGCCTGCGGACAGAGCACCAACTCCAGGAGCAGCCAGGGGACATGGGCCAGCTGCACCCTCCACCCAGACCTGCCCCCTCTGAGCCTGCAGACTGGCCTGTCTACACCCACAGCCTCTTCTGCCTGCACTGCAATGTCCCTACTAAGGACACGCACCTACTAAGCTGTGTTGCCAAGGGACCTCCTCCCAGATGCCTCTCTGCCCCCAAACTGCAGCTGCCCATCTGCGGGCTGGCTGACCCCAGCACAGCAGCCATCTGCGCACATCTGCTTGGGCCGGGCTGCCTGCCACCCCCCACGCCCCAGCACCTTGGGGCCACGGCCAGCACAGGGCTCTCCCCTTTGCCCGCCTTCCTCTCTGCCACTGTGCACCCATCTGGTCTGGCGCCCTGGGGAGCCCCAGGCGGCCACATCTCCTTGGGCACGGTCTCACAGTGCCCACCTCTCACACCCTGATTTCCACCCCGATGCTGCTGTTGTTCGTGGGCCAGACTGCGGTTGAATCAGAGCTGTCACAGAGAGGCCCAGCCCGGCTCATGGGGGCGTGAGGGCCTGCGGCCCCCTTTCCACTCTCTGGAGCCTCCTGAACACCTCCTATGCACAACCACTGTCTCCAGGAAGACACCTGCCCTCGGCCAGGGACTGGCCTTTAAGGTATGCCCTCGGCTGGGAGGGTGACACCAAGTGAAGGCCTCTCTGAGGACATGATGCTTCAGCCCAAACCCAGGACCAAGTCCGGCACAGGGGCCCAGAGCCAGGAAAGGGCAGGAGGGGGCTGGCGGCCTCAGGGCCGGGCAGGCTTTGGAGCCCTGACTTCTGGCGAGGGGGCTCCCAAGCCAGCCCGCCAGCCAAGGCCACCTGCTCCTCCGCTGCTATTGTTCTGCCTTCCCAAGGGAAGCGCGGCGGGCTGTGTGGGGGAGGCCTGACTCGGCAGAAGTCAGTTTATCTCGAGCAGCTGCCGGCTGACCCCACACCACGACAACCCGGTGACCTTCCAGGGACGATCTAAATTTAGGCTCCAGATTTCAGAGGACTGGGCTGTGGGAAGCCCCGGGTTAAGGGATTTCGTTTCGAGGAGGAGGGAAGTGAGAAATAAGACCGCTTCTGTCTTTTGGCTTTGAGATAGTTAAGGACATCTTCCTGGGGCACTGGCCCTCTCCCGGCACAACTGGTGTTCCTGAGGCAGCTCCCCAGCAGCACCAGGCCTGCCCATGGTGCCCTGTGTGTGGGGGGCGCTGTGCCCATCCCAGGGTGCCCGTGACAAACAGCTGGCGAGTCCACAGTTCAGACGAGGGATTGGGGCTCTCCTTGCCCTGTCCCGCCGTTGATGAGAAGGAAGCCCCCCACGGTGGAGGCTGCAAGGCTGGAGGGAGGCAGCCACTGAGCCCGGACCCTCTGTGGCCTTCCTGAGCCCTCCAGGTTCCCGAGACGGCCTCCCCGGCTCCCGTGACCCTTGCGGCTCATCCATGTCGCTCCCGTCCTCAGAGCAGGCATCGCTGACCGGCTGGCTGGCAGAACAGGAGGGCACTGTGGCTTCACCTTCCCCATTGGGTAGGGGAGCCCCCCGGCGGCAAGGGGCCCTGCTGAAGAGTGTAGCCCCTGTGCCCACGCAGACAGCACTGGACGGGGTCTCTCGGGGGCTCGAAGCACGGGCAGCCGTGGCCTGCACTGCCTCCCAGCCTTGCTGCTTGCCTTTCCGCCCCAGCCAGCCTGTCCTCTGCAGGCTGCATTTTGCAACCATGTTATACTCTTTCCATTTAAGATCAGTAGAGTGATTCTGGGTCCTTTTTCATCTGGCTTCAGCTTCGTATTACAAACATGGCCCTACTCTGTTAGGTCCCCCGCTGCCCCAGGAGCCACATGGAGCCCTCTGCCCACCCTTGCCTGGAGGGGGGCTGTGACCAAGCGCCCCAGTTCTGTAAAGTGGGGGTGTAATGGGCTCATCAAAGGCCGCCATGGGGCGTAGTGAACAGCACTTCCTGGCTCAAGGTGGACACTGGATTGTATCTTGGTGACCACCATCTTGGTAATCATGCAACCACCCCCCAAGACACCATTTCAGAGATAACAACTGTTCTATTGTGAATAACACCGGGGGTGTCAGTACTCACGAGCCTTGGTATTCCAGATGGTCTCCTCAGGAAACTCTCCTCCAAGCGGCATTTCTGGCTCACACCCCAGAGGGCGTGTCCCCTAGACCCTCGTCTGTGGATGAAACTGCCCTGAGTGTCACTAGCCCTAGGCAGTCACGGCTTTTAAACCTGACTGATGGCTCAGGTACCAAGTGGCCCCTTACTTTAATTTGCGTGTCTTTGCACAGTAAGGAAGTTACCTTTGTTTTCAACTTGCACGCTCAGTTTTATTTCCTCTTTGGTGAAGTGTCTGCCTACCCACATAGAGCCTCGGTGTTTTCTCACTTGATACGTTAGAAAGATTGCTTGTTACAATGTATTGTGGCATATGCTGTTTTGCTGTTTTCTACTTAACCTATTAATGACTTTTAAAAATGTTACAGAAGTTTGAATTTTTGAGTGTTCAGATCTATTAAGGTTTTCCCTATGCACTGTTTGTCCTCAGCCATCAAAAACTCCAGGTATACCCAGAAAATACAAGTTAAGTTATGGTTGCTTACAATTTTCTCCTGTATCTCCTCAAGCCAAGGAGGGCTCCTGATTCTGACCAAGGTGCACAGGGCTGATTGGAGGGTTTTGCTCAGGAGGAAAAAGGTGGGAATGGAGGCAGACAGGAAAGAATAAATTCAAAGCTAGGACAACAGGATCATTCCATCTGAACAGACTTTCTTTTTAAGGAACTTCTGTTTTAGTTGCGGCATGTGGGATCTCATTTCCTGACCAGGGATCAAACCCGGGCCCCCTGCGTTGGGAGTGTGGACCACCAGGGGAGTCTCGGTGGTCGCCTTCGAAAGGCAGTAACCTCCAAAGCTCCCATCGTTGCCCTTCTCCTCACAGCGCAGACACTTGAGAGGGTTTAACCCATCACCTGATGCAGGCACCCACGCCTGTTCCTCTGCGGTTGTTTCACACACGCAGAGCTGGTGTGTGAGCAGGGTCTACCCTAGAGGATGCCCTAACTCCTGCCTCCTCAGGCAGTGACCACACCCAGCTTGCCAGGCCGAGCGCAAAGGGCAGGAAGGGGCTGCGAACACCGGCCCGCGCCCCGAGGCTCCGGGGGGGCCAGTCCTCAGATCCTATCGCAGGCTCATGCTTGCATGCTCAAGCCCTCGGGAGCTGGCATCCAGACCAGCACTGGCCCAAACACGGGGTGAGTCAGAGCTGGACGTCCAGGCCCAGGTTGACCACACCAAGGACGTGGGCGGTGCTCGCAGCCACAGCCCTTCCGGGAGGCCCGCGTGGAACACGCGAACGCAGCCCTCGGCTGCCCAGGTCGCCCCCTGCAGACACCCCCTTCCTTTCCCACTTTCACTGAACATGCGTGAGCTGGGGCTGTCCCAGCGGGGCCCTCCTGCAGCCAGTGGTGGCCCAGCTGCCTCCGGCTCATTCCCCACTGGCCATGGGCGGAAAGCAGGAGCTGAGCACAGGGACACGGCTCGTACCCAGCAGGCCCCACACACGTTTGGAAGAAAGAGCAGTTCACCAGGGCAAAGGGGCCATCAGGCATCCAGGGGAAGGACAGACCTTGCCTGAGGGCAGGGGCGGGCTCCGGAGGGCCCCTGTGGCTGGACTCTGGCTGGCTGGGTGGAGGAGGGCCCCGGGGGTGAAGCTGGGGAGGGGAGCAGCCAGTACCAACAGGCACGTGGTCACGGCTGGCTGAGGGACGGAGAGGTCTGGCCCTGCAGCTGGGTGGCCAGACCGGCTGAGCCCAGAGCGCCCTCTTCCCGGGGCTTAGACAGGGAGGCACTGGGCCGGGATTCGCGGACTTCAGTGCAGCTGAGAATGAACCAGACTGCTGATTATACAGACGTGTATTCCTAGACCCCACCGCAAACCCCAACACTCATGGCTGGGGCCTGGGCAGCTGCGTTGAGGCAGGTGCTCTGAGGGCCCCGTCTGGAAGCAGAGGACCCAGAGAGAGAAGAGTAGCGAGCAAGCTGGGAGGCTGCAAGGACACCTCGGCACCTGTGCTGACTTTCGGGACGGAGCCAGCGAACCCGGGTAGAGCGGAGAAGTCATGCCATGGAAGGGCCGGTGCTCAGGGGCCGGGGGCTCCTCCCAGTCAGGGCACGGAGGCCCCATGTGCTACAGAGCACGGCAGGGAAGAAAAAGACACGGGCATGCGTGTTCGAGTTCCGGAGCTAAGAACTGGAAACAGTGGAGGAAGCGGCCTCCAGGAAGGACAGGAGCAGGGCAGGCCAACTTGGACTTCAGTCTTCACAATCTCAACTTTCTTTTCTCAAATACAGCTGTTATGGATACTATTAAAACAACAAAAAACACAAACAAAAGCGACGCAGAAGTCAGGAAGAGGGGCAACTGGCCCATAACCTCCCTTGCTTCCTCAGGGCCTCAGCCAGCGGCTGCGCCTGCACCCCGCAGCCTGACACTCCGCTACGTAGCGGGGCTCCCCTCCTTCAGCACAGACCACACCCTCGCCTCCGCCCTAGAGAAGTGGGCACTAGCAGCTGAGTGCCCGCAAGAAGAGGGGAGCGCCGCGATACAAGGAGTCCAGAACCACCGCCAGGAGTCATACAGACCTGACCTCTCTGGGCTGCAAGGGACCTTCCCGGGGTCGCACGGTGACCCAGTCCTTCCCTAAATCAGTAGTCTTCGGGGCGTGAAAACATAAGCATAAAATAAACAGCAAACGTTGCCCGGAAGCTGGCTATGGGCAGTCAGCTCAGTCTGCACCATGGACTTGGCAGCCAACTGTTTCAGAGGTCCCAGCGAGGGCCACCGGACAGGATGTGCTGAGCCACATGGAGGTGGCTGCTTCTGGGAGAGGGATGGGTGATGACAGCCGTGTCCCCGGACAGCCAAGGGCTTGGCTCCCACTGGGGCCCTGGCTCTGTAGGGCTGTTTTCGGGGTGAAGGTTATTGAGTCCAAAGCCCTCTCATGCAAAGCCAGACAGCCGCTGTCCTGTCCACAAGGTCGACGGGGAGGTGTTTCTCCTCCCCAAACATCCTGTGCCAGCACAGCACATGCTTCCAAATACAGGAATCCAAAAATCTCCCCTTCCCCACAGAGCAGGAGTGTGGAGGGAGGGCTCAACGCGGGGAGCCTGGGACCTGAGCCTCTGACAGCTCAGCCAGGGTGACGCTGTGCTCCACTGAGCTGGTCGACTGACTGGGGAGTCAGCGTTTGGGGGTTCCTCAGGACGCAGTGGGAAGTCAGGGAGGGCCCCTGCAGTGGAGAGGCTGCTGAGAGGACACCACACAGGAGCAGGGCCTGACGGCCAGCAAAGCTGCGGTGCAGGGGGCAGGGGGCATCCCTGCTTTCCTAACAGGGCCGCCACGCAGGCCAAGCCTGCCTCACCCGGGGAACCCCTCCCACCCTGAGGCCAGCTCTCAGCCCAAAGACCTCTCACCCCGGCCTCAGGAGCGGGGCCAGCCAGCTCTGGCTCGTCCACCACAGTTCGTGGCCGGGTGGGGGTCAGTATCTCCCACCTTCAGCTCCTTTACTTACCTGTCAAGTGGCTGATGGGTGTGTCCCAGGTACCTTCAGCAGGGCACCAAAACCCACACGAATTGACCAGCCTGTACGGTAATGACAGCAGCAGCAAGTACACTCACCTGGCACTTGCCATGCCCCAAGTAAAATTCAAAATTTTTTTCTTTTTTGGCCACGCCTGCAATGCAGGAGACCCCGCTTGCTTCCTGGGTCAGGAAGATCCCCTGGAGAAGGGATAGGCTCCCCACTCCAGTGTTCTCAGGCTTCCCTGGTGGCTCAGGTGGTAAAGAATCTGCCTGCAACATGGAAGACCCCCAGTTCAATTCCTGGGTTGGGAAGATCCCCTGGAAGAGGGCATGGCAACCCACTCTAGTATTCTTGCCTGGGAAATTCCATGGACAGAGGCGGGCTGCAGTCCGTGGGGTTGCAAAGAGTCAGACATGACTTGAGTGACTGAGCATGCGCGCGTGCGCGTGGGCACACACACACACACACACACACACACACACACACACACACACACACACACGCTTTAAAACTCCCTGGTGTGTTATCTTCCTGTCTTCCTACCCATCACAAGTAAGAAATGCTTCTGCTTTAACAGCAAGTATTTGGTGCGTTCACTGGCTAAGCCCCTCAAAGCAACCAATCCATCACATCTGGCAACAAGAGGAGGGCCGGTGCCACCAACACATGAGCATTCCAGTCGCTCTGCCTCATTACTACTTTCTGTGGTCAGTCCTATTTGGGCCGTTTGAGAGGACGTGTGGCCCAGTGGTGGCTCACCGAGCTCCTGTGTCTCCCTAATGACAGACAGGGGTGGCGCACCCTTGCTGTGCTTATCTCCCGTCAGTACACCCTCCCTGGGGAAGCACCTGTTCTGCAGTGTCATTGCAGGGTTAGGGGAGTTCTTTGTATATTTGGGCTTCCCTGGTGCCTCAGACAGTAAAGAATCCACCTGCAACGCAGAAGACCTGGGTTCAGTCCCCAGGTTGGGAAGATCCCCTGGAGGTGGGCGTGGCAACCCACTCCAGTCTTCTTGCCTGGAGAATCCCATGGACAGAGGAGCCTGGCGGGCTACACTCCATGGGGTCGCAAAGAGTCGGACACGACTGAGCAACCAGCACACTTTGTGAATTTCGGATAGAAGTCCCTTATCACGTATGAGTGTTGATTTTCTCCCGGTCTGCGACCTGCCCTTCATTTTTTAAAAAATTTATTTTAAAATGTTATGTATTTTTGGCTGTGCTGTGTCTTTTATTGCTGCTTGCAGGCTTTCTCTACTGCGGAGGGGGCCTTCTCTTGATGGAGCCCCAGCTTCAGGAGCTGCGGCTCAGGGCTTAGTTGCTCTGTGCCATGTGGGATCTTCCTGATCAGGGATTGAACTGGTGTCCCCTGCATTGCAAGGCAGACCTTAAGCCCCTGGACCCCCAGGGAAGCTAGCTCTGCCCTTCACTTTCTTGATGTGGCCTTCTCAAAGTTGATTTTCTCCAGGTTTCCTGAGGGACTATTTTCAGAAGTATCCCTCACCCCCTCTGGGCTGGAGCTCCGTGAATTCCACCACCACAGCGAGACGTGGAGAACGGGCTCCTCCCGCCACCCACCTGCACCTCCCCGCCAGGCAGGCCTGCTCTGCAGCCGCGGGCCGGGCTCCGGCCCCGGGCCTGCTCCACGCAGGCCGCCGACCGCCTCTGGCCGCCTCCGTGCCCCGCTCGTAAATCGCGGGGCAACAGGAAAAAGCCTATTAAACGTCCTGCTAGGCGCGCTAATAAAACCAGTAATAATGACACCAAAACGCTCGCGGAACACCCCCAACCGCGCCCGTCCCTCCGACAGCCGGCACCGAGCTCGCCACACGCCTGCGAGGAGCCGCCGCGACCCTTCTCGGCTGAGGAGCTCCCGAGCCCGGCCCTGCGGGAGCCGCAGCTGCGGCCTAAATTCCTGGTGCTGCCAGGCGCGCCGGGCCGCCCACCCGGGGAGGCACAGATGACCAGCCCGGAGGCCCGGGGAGGCCAGCGCGGAGGGACACGCCTCAGCTGCCCCGACACCGCCGCCTCAGGGCCAGGGCGCGTCCCCCGAGCCGGGACTGCGCATGCGTGCGCCGTGCGTGGGCCTGGTGGGGCGTACGTGGGGCTGCGTGGGGCGTGCGTATGTGGGGCTGCGAGGGGCGTACGTGGGGCGTACGTGGGGCTGCGTGTGGCGTGTGTACGTGGGGCTGCGTGGGGCGTGCGTGGGGCTGCGTGGGGCGTACGTGGGGCTGTGAGGGGCGTATGTGGGGCTGCGTGGGGCGTGCGTACGTGGGGCTGCGAGGGGCGTACGTGGGGCGTACGTGGGGCTGTGGGGCGTGCGTGCGTGGGGCTGCATGGGGCGTGCGTGCGTGGGGCTGGGTGTGACGTGCGTACGTGGGGCTGCGTGGGGCGTGTGTACGTGGGGCTGCGAGGGGCGTACGTGGGGCTGCGTGGGACTGCGTG